>PVIY010000402.1:110084-211359 GCA_004026745.1 Myrmecophaga tridactyla | reverse complement strand
GCATCAACCAATCACATGCCCCTCTCCCATAGTGTCAACACCCATTTTCAATAGAAAGAAGTTAGAATGGCCATTTCCTATATATCCCTAAAGAGTGGGAGAAGGATCAAAGGAGAAGGAGGAGTTATATAAGAGAAGATAGGATTTAACAAATTGTGTATGACTACTAAATCATTACATGATATTTCTTTTTAATCTCCAGTGTCTTAGAGCAGCCAGAAGGAAACACCTGAAATGGTAGAACTGTAACCCATAAAATAGTTTAAAATGTTTTCCGGAACTACTTGTTGGAATGTACTTTGCAATTTATCACATTTTTGTGTATATATATTATATTTTACAATAAAAATAGTTTAACAAAAGAACAATGCTCATCCTATTTTTGTCGGTTTTTTTCTATATATGGTTTGTAGGTCTAGTTGGTTTAATGTATCTTTCAAGTCTCATGTTTCCTTATTGATCTTCTAACTAGTCATTATTGAAAATGTAGAAAGTCTCCACTATTAATGTAGAAACTTAAATTTATTCTTTCATATCTGTCAGTATTTGCTTCATGAATTTTAAGGTTCTTCTGATATATATATATATATAATGATTACATTTCCCTGTTGAATTTCCCCTTTACAAGTATATAATGACCATGTTTGTCCTACATAACGGCTTTTTACTTCAAGTCTGTTTTATGCAATAGAATAACTATTCCCACTCACTTTTGGTTACTACTTGCATGGTATTTTCTTTTTTCCATCTTTTCACTGTCAATCTATTTGTATCTTTGACTTTTATATAAGTTTCTTGCAGACAGCATAGAATTGAGTTAAGTTTTTTTATTCCTTCTTCCAATCTCTGTCTTTTGACAGGGGAGTTTAATCCATTACATTTAAAGTCACTAGTGATAATACAGGACTCTCGTCTGCCATTTTGATATATATCCTTTGTAAATTTTATACATTTTTTCATCCTTTACTAATGTTAATGCCTAACTTTATATTCATTTGCTTTTCTGTGTAATACTGAATTGAATTTCTTTCTATATAGATTTTTTTCATGTATTTTACTTTTGGTTACCATGGGATTAAAACTTAACATCCTAAAAAAATTATATAACAGTCATATTTGACTTGATACCAACTTAACTTGAATAGTGTGCATATATACTTTTCCTATACCCATTTGTCAACCCACTTTTTTTACTGGTACATTTCATGTCTCTCAAAACCTATATTTGTCATTACTTTTTATTCATTTTCATTTTAGCATCTTTGGGAAGTAAGAACTCAATTATATACCAAACAATGTCTACTGGTTTGAAGCTGTTATATAACCCAGAAAATGTTATGTTCTTTTAATCCATTCCTGTGGGTGCAGACCTATTGTGGGTGGGACTTTTGGTTATTTCAATTTGAAATTTGATGCACCCCATTCAAGATGTGTCTTAATCCTTTTACTGGAGTCCTTTATGAGAGGGTAAGGGACAGAAAAAAGCAGAGAGATCTCAGACAGAAAAAGTCCCCAGAGTTAAGGTATCAATGGCTGAGAGAGTTCAAATAGAGTTGAGGGGTTACTCTAGAGGTCATTCTCATGCAAGCTTCAGTTAGACATTGCTAGTTATCATAGTTTGCCAAACCCCAACCAAAACCAAACCATTCCTGCCAATTCTAAAGAGTGCCTAGGGCATTATATAAGATTCTGCAAAGATTCCATGCACTAGGGTAACTTTCCAGAAACCTACAACCTTTAGATGTATCCCTGGGCCAGATAAGTCCTGAAATGCAGAGGGACCAGTCTGTAGCAAACATCAAACTAGTTCCGTCCCCCTATCCCATATTATTGACAGCTCCTTGCAACATAAAAAAGTTAGAATGAACATAGCCCAAATACCTCTAAAGAGTGGGAGAAAGATCAAAGTAGATGGTATAGTTATGTAGAGAAGGTAGGGTTTATGGGAGAGTTATTCAGAGACAGTAGGGTTTAACAAATGAATATGGTTGCTGAATCATTATATTGATATTTCTTTTAGTCTCCAATATCTTAGAGCAACTAGAAGTAAAAACCTAAAATTCTGGAATTGTAAGCCATACCAAACTCTGAAATATGTTCTACAACTAATTGTTGTGATGTGCTTTGAAATTTATTGCTTTTTTATATATATGCTATTTTTTGAAAAAAAAATACAAGATCTAAAAAAGCTGATTGTGATGATAAATGCACAGCTATATGATAATATTGTGAACCATTGATTGCACACTTTGAATGATTATATGGTATGTGAATATAATATATATCAATAAAGAATAAAATAATAAAAATAAAAAGCCCTCAGAGTAGCTGAGAGAGGAAGCCACTGAAGTCAGAAGCTGAAAGCAATGAAACCCTAGAGAGAAGGACCAGCAAATGCTGGTCATGTGCCTTCTCATGTAACAGAGGTGCTCAAGATTCCAGAGGCCTTTCTTCAGAGAAGGTATCATCCTTTTGATGATACTGTACATTTGTGAGCTAATAATTTACCGTAGTAAAAGTTGTCCCATTTTAGGTATACTGCATTCTGAAAGCTTTGACAAACTGAAGCACAATGCAATACGATAATGCTAGCATTTATAATTACCCAAATGGTTACCTTTACGATGGTACTTTTTTTCTTTTTTTTTATAAACTTTTTATTAATTAAAAAGCTTAACAAAAGAACATTAAAATATCATTCCATTCTACATATACAATCAGTAATTCTTAATATTATCACATAGTTGCATATTCATCATTTCTTAGAACATTTGCATCAATTTAGAAAAAGAAATAAAAAGACATCAGAAAAAGGAATAAAACGATAATAGAGAAAAAAAGATTATACATACCATGGTACTTTGAGTCTTCATGATTTTTGAACCCTGTCTGGTATCCTTTCATTTCATTCTAAAGAATTACTTTCATTATTTCTTGCAGGGCAGGTCCAGGAATGATGTACACTTTCAGATTTTGTTTATCTGGGAATGTCTTAATCTGTCTCCCATTTTTGAAAGAGTATCTTGCTGTACATAAAATTTATGGCTGGCAGTTTTTTCCCTCAGTACTTTAAGAATTTCAGCCAATGCCTTCTCGCCTACATGGTTTCTGATAAGAAAACTGAACTCAATCCCTTGTGTGAAATTCCCTTGAATGAAACATTTATTTTCACTTGCATCTTTCAGAACTTTCTTCTTGCCTTTTGCATTTGATAGTGGAATCAATATAGGATGGAGTGTATTTTTCTTCATATTTTTCCTGTTTGGTTTTCTCTGAGTTTCTGGGATAGGTGTTTCCATTTCTTTTGCTAAGTTTGGGAAATTCTCTGTCATTATTTCTGTGACTATTTCTTCTGCCTTCTTCTCTTTCCTGCTAGGATCCCGTGATGCATATATTAAGGTGAACTTGATGGTGTCCCATAGCTGTCTTAAGCTATTTTCACCTTTTAATATTTCCTTTCTTCTTTTCTCCTCCTGCCTAGCTCATTTCAAGTACCTTATTTTAAATTTCACTGATTCTTTCTTCTTCTAGCTCCAATCTGCTCTTCAAATTCACCTGCACATGCTTGCATGTTTTATTTCTGTCATTGTGGTCTTCCACTAAGTAGCTCTCTTTAGATTGGTATTAAAATTTCTCTTTACTTGGACTCTTACATTGCTCACTCATTGTAGTCCTGTTTCCTTTGGTTATTTCTCTGTATTTTCCCTCATTTCCTTCATCACTTTTCAGATCTTTTTTTAAAGGCTTTGTTTTATATGTCCACATTGTTATCGTTTTCATTGTCATTTTCTGTATTTTTATCCTCTTCCTTTGGATGCACCATGATTTCCTATTTCTTTGTTTGTCATGTACTCTTTTGTTCCACACTGTAAATTTTAATATTTTACAATTTTAATACTGGAATATCTGTTTTATGATTTTGTGAGCAGCTGGTTGTAGGACAGATAATTTCTTGAGCTTTGGCCTTCCTGTTAGGAAGCTCTGCACAAGGTGAATGCACTGTGCAGAGTTTACCCTGTGTTACTGAGCCTCTTGTTCCAGTCTTTTTCCTAGTAGTTGTTTTGGAATTCCCTTGTTTATAGGAGTTGGTTGTTACTTCTGTTTCCCAGGACAAACCTCCCTCTACCAGGTATCTGAAGCTAGCAGTACTTTATCACAGACTGTCCAGATCGATAGTTCTTTATGCTCCTAATTTGGTCTTCCCCAGCCAAAACAGAGCCAAGGACCCATGCAGGTTCCAAAGTGCGCTGTACAGGGCATCAGGAATGGCACAAAAACATATCTAATGACTTCCTCAAGCTGAGCTTTCCTGGCCTGCACAACAAATGCAACCCTTCAGCTACCTTCCCCCTGTAGCCAGGAGGAAGCCCTGCATCTTTATATTGCCACTGCTTCCATCACTGTCCAGAGAAAGTTGGAACAATGGTTGCTCTTGCCTTTGCCTAAGGCAGGTTGAAATAATAGCTGACCTCAGAGCCAGCCCCACAGTGATAAAAATTTGCTAATCAAAAGATGTGATCAATGAGCAGCCTGGTTCAGCCCCATTCTTCGGGAAGATAATTATTTTGTCACCTGCAACCGGCCAGGGACTGGACTCCACAGCAGCCTGCTATGAGAGTGTGGAATAGACACCAGTAGCTACCAGGCTGACAGAGCAATTTATAGTTCTTTACAGTAATTTATCAGCCTCTTTCTCCTGCTCTTCCCTGGATGCTGTACAGTATTATTCTGTCCTATGGAGTTTCAGAGCAGTTGTTTCAGATAGTTTCTCCCCATTTAATAATTATTGTGGTTGAAATACTAAGTCCCAGATCTCCCTACACTCTCATCTTCCCTGGAAGTTTATAAGAGCAATTTTCCAGATTAAAATTTAAAAGGTAGTTTTTGAGAAGTATAGAATAAAGTATCTACCTACTTTTAGCATGTATGAGAAAGGTAGAAGGGTACTTTAAGAGGTGAATAAAATGCAAAGGGTCAAGAAGACAAAGTGAATAGTTATTGGTCAAGCAGCTTCTTTGGGTTTTCTTTTAAGGTTAGATTTCCCAGCTTTGTTCCCAGAAACTTTCTACACAAGTACTTCGATATTTGCTCAATATTTTTTTCTATTTTATTGTTTTGTTTTTGGTGTAGGATAAAAATAAGGACAACAACAACAATCTTAGTTACTGATTATGACTGAATTAACCTACTTTACTTTGTAAAATTTTTCTCATCTTCAGTATTTTGACTTCAGAAAAATAATCCCTGTCAGGTACCTTTTACTTATTTCTCTCCCTTGTATTAAATGAGGTAACTATCATCTCTTATTTAAGGGATCATGCAGGTAAAAAAGAGAAAAAGGAAGGGATTATACTGAATTATGGGGTTAATATTCCAAACTTTTATGTCTATTGACAAGCAGTAGTCAAGAAGTGATAATTTATTTATTTTCCCCACAAATATTTTTGAGTATCTACAATATGTGAATAATTATTTCTAGACCCTTTGGATTATAACAGTAAGTAGAACAAAACAAAACTAAATTCCCTGCCCTTGTGGAAATTAAATTTTAAGGTCACAATATTATCCCAAATACATAATTTGAAACTAATATTTCAGAATGTTTATATGATATAAGAGTTTCCCCATAAAACACAGAAAAAATTGTACCTGATTTTGACACCAAATCCTCAGTAAAAGTCATTTATTATAGCTTTGGTTTTTATTATAAATGTTCTTTTTAAATCTCAGTGGGCATTAATTCATATTTGTAAACCAAATTTTATATGTATCTAACCTTAATACATTCAGAATAAACTTCAATATAAAAATGCATCATTTATATGCAGCAATAGGTAATTACAATAACAGCATAAATAGATTCAGGTCATGGGAGATGAAATATATAGGTGAACAGTTAACTCTTATAGGCTTTATTTTCCTCTGGGAGGTTTATTTATTTTTTTTTCTCAAAAAGTTTAAGAGTTAGGTATGTTTTCAACTAGTTTAAATGTCTTCTCGATTGTCTACATATATTCTAAATTATATTCTAACAACGACAGTCAAAATGGTCATACAACATTTATAATTCCAATGTAGTATTTTGAAATGCAAATTTTTATATCTTATTATCAGTATAGATGTTACCGCAGTAGAAACGTGTGCAGGTAGGAGCTTTCAAAATCTGTTAGCTGAGGACTATAATAGAAAAATCTAGAGATTTTCCCCATAGTGATCTTAATATCTGTCACATCTGAGAGAATATTTATTAAAGTAAAGTGTTTGGGAAGACTGAGTTAAAAATATTCTGGATAAAGAACACTGGAAATGCAATAGTTTAAAATGCAGGTCTTGAGTGTCAGGAGTCCATGTTCTACATTTGCTCTGGTACTGCCATGAAATAAATGTCTAATCCAGGGCAGAATGCAGAAAGAACCACCTGGAATTACCATTACTGAGATTCTATTGTTTTTAAATGTCAGTAAAGTTTTTAATCTTAGGACCATGGAATTTTTTTACTGAAAACGTTCACACTTAAGTAGAGAGAAATAATAAAATTAATAGGAGAAAAATAATGGCATTGGTACATCTGGGTCCTTTTTTGTTGTAATAATTAGCTTCTATCCCAGAAGAAATACTCTGCTTTTCAACTCCTATAATGACCTCATGACATCTTATATAGTAAATAAAATCTTTGCATTAACTTTTATGAAGCCAGAAGGCCAGAAGCAATGGAACAAATGAAGCTGTTGAAACCAAACTGTTCCTACAATATATATCCCAGCTTTAGCTCAGTGTCTGTTCTTTTCATGTAGTACCAAAACAGATGGAGAAAGGAAAGGATGAATTGGTTGTATATACATGTAGAGTTTTAATAACTAAGAAATTTAGAGTATTTTAGCATAAACATCATCATCCAGTGGACATATATATATATAGAAAAATAACAGCTTTGTTTAATATCACATAAACAAAAATATGGTTAACATATTTCCCAAAACTACAAGCCAAAAACATCTTTTCTTTATTTATTATATTATTATAAGCATCTGAGTTTGAAATTGAAACTACAATATAAATCCCTATCTGTGAGTTCAAAATCTAGTAGGAAAAAGAGATATGTGTATGCTATGCTAGAAAAAAAAGTTACAATATGGGAACATAATGGAGGGTAAATAACTCATACCTCACTACCTAGGTGGTAGTTACAGGATTGGGGAAGAGAAGAAAAGATTAAGCTATGAATGGGAGATGTCTTGTTTGATAATGAAGAGGAAAGCATTCCAGACAGAGAGTTCAAAATGCTTAAAGAAAAAGAAACAAAGATATACATGTTTGTTTGTTTTTCAGAAAATATAGGTAGTTCTGCATATTCCAACCACAGACTACGGAGTAAGGAGTGGCTGGAAAGTCATTCTAGGGCCATACGATGGGGCTGCTTTTAACGACGTACAGAACTTCAAACTTTCTCCTACAGAAGATTGTGTATATATTGCTATTTTTAAGTAAGGGCAATCCAAATTCACTGTGTTTTGATTGCATTGACAAGTAGAAAAGTGGAAAAAGAACATAGTTTTTTAATCCATACCTTCAAATTTAGGCATTGTCACTTTGTTAAAAAACCTCTCCAATTATTGATTTTACCACCTATAAAAATATGATAAAAATAGTTACCTTATAAGGTTACTGTGAGGATTAAATGAGATGTTTATATAAAGTATCTAGCAGATGGCTATATGGGCAAGATAATAGGAAATATATTTAAGCTAAAAATAAAAATATGGATGTAACTTGGATCTAGATGGTAGGTAAAGATACAAGGTTAGACAGGTCATAAAAGGAAATAAGTTTGGGGACCTATTGAGCTCCCAAATGGAAAAAAAATCTTGGGCAGAGTAAGATGAATCAAGAAAAGAAATAGGGATAGAGTAGTCAGCAATGCAGGAGAAAAACATGAGATACATGTATTCGGCAGACAGCCAGTAAAGACTCCTTCTAGGAATTCAGCCTAATAAAGTCAGATACCCCTTTCATTCCACCTTTTCCAGTTGGATGACTCCTATGGTATGGATAACTGCCCCCACCCCCCTCCCACCAGGTGCACAAGATCAGTGAATTCCTCCCTAGAGGAACTAAGAATAGCTGGGTAGCCCTGTTTCAGAGAGATTTTGGTAGAGAGTGGGTTGAGTTATGAGTAGGATTTACTTAAATACTCAAGTCTCTTATGGCTGTCCCTAGGGTGAAAATTACCATAGTCTTGAGGACAGACAAGTTAATGTCTGTCTTCACACAAGGTATATAGTACTTGGTGTACACATTTGTTCCTCCGGAAAGAATGTTTACAGTTACTGGAAGCACCTCCCTTCAAAAGGCCTGCAGAAGTTGAGGTACATGGGTTGAGTTGCCTTCAATATGGTTTCCCAGATAGCTGCTAAAACTTAGGGTTCTTGACTCTATTTGTATTACAAAGTCCTTTCCTTTGTAAAGACTGTTTGAGTAGCTGGTTTTCCAAGTAAGCATATCTCATGAGAAATAATACTGTAGGGAAAATAATGAGTCCAATACCCTAAAGTATGCCTCCAGTGTGAGACTTCCTACTTTTTCCAAAGGCTCTAATTGGAAAAATAATCAGTCTAAGAGAAATATTTTCAACAGATCATTTGGATTATGGAGCTTCAAAGGTAGAAGGCATGCCATATTTCATTGCACCCTGTTGGTTTGGGTTCCACTTGAAAGATGCTTTTCGAAGGTTAGTACACAAAATCAGTCAAGGAATATGTCCAAGTGGGGCACATACTGTCTCCAATACACAAAGAACCCAACACAGTAACAGACTTTGTTTTTTAGTAAGAGGTAGCTGAGGGAACAGCAATTCTTCTTTGTTGCTGGAAATATTGAGTGACGTCAATTGGCTCACATAGTCCTGAGAAATGTTACTTTGTAGGGCAGACACTTGAAATTTATTGGGTCTACTTCTACTTTTAAATTACCCAAATTTAAAATCCAGAATTTGGAGGAAAATTACCAATAATCTCCATAGACATGAGAAAATTTGGGAATTAGTTGTAAAAAAATGCCATCATGATTCCAGCAAAACTAATTGTAGTTATTTCTAGATTCAAATATACGTTTCAAAAAGGAATATAAATCTAATTACATAAATTGAATTAAGGACAGAAAAGGGTTATAGTTAATTCATGGGCAGCCATATACATTATCCAGAAATATAAAAGTAGTCAGATATTGCATTTTCTATGTAGAGAACAAGCATATATCTGTGCTTTTTATGAAAACAGGGTCAAATACAATCTTAAGATTAAATCTCTTTTTGGGCAAACGACCCTAAAACATGTCAAATTAAAATGAAAGCAGGGATATGATCAGCTTCAAGAGTCCAGAATGAAAGGAAAAATGAATCAATAAAACTATTAATGTTTGAACAAATTAATACAGCAATCATACTGGGATAGTAATAAGGATGAAAATGATAAAAAGAACCCTTTATTGCAGAGCTCCTGCTTCAAACCTGACACTTCACCTTCATTATCTCTAATCCTTGCACCAATCTCAAAGGTGGCTATTATGATCTTAATTTCACTGTGAAAGGAACTGAGATTCAGAAAGGGCCAATTACCTGCACAAGGTTACCCGGGTAGCAAGAGATTTAACGTCAGGTTTAAATCTAGATTTCTCTGGATTATGGTCTCAGAATCTTTCCCTTTGTGACTTTGTCTAGCTAGCAGAAAGAGAAAAGGAGTAGAGTGGGGTTGAATTGAGAACATGGGAAATCACACATCTGGGGAATTGCAAAACGTAGTTGGATGAAAAACAGAAAAGTTAGCATGGGATAAACAAGAGATAATTTTTTAAAAAGCAGAAGGAGCAAGCTTGAGCAGAGGAAGTCAACAGGAGACAGGTTGCATTTGCTTCAAAAAACATGATTTCTCTTTGATTTTTTTCTTGGGTATAAAGTGAGGGGGGAGGTAAAATATTTAAAGAAACAAATGGAGACAAATATCAAAGTGAAAGAAGGTAAAGGACATATTAAAGAAAGAAATAAAATCTAATAAAGATAAAGTGGGAGAAAAAAAGGAAAAAACAAGCAATTGAACTAGGCCATTGTAAGATAAGGAAGTGAGCTAAGGGAAGCCATTAAAAAGAGAAAGAGAGTGGGCTATGGTGGCTCAGTGGCAGAGTTCTCACCTGCCATGCTGGAGACCCGGGTTTAATTCCTGGTGCCTGCCCATGCAAAAAAAAAAAAAAAAAAAAAGAGAGAGAGAGAGGTAAAAGAATTAATTGACTTCTGCATTTGAAACAAACCAAAACCAAAGGACATCAAAACATGCACACACACACACAGGCATGAAAAAATGTGACACTCACTCCATGGTTAGCCAAAACCAGGATTTCAGATTATATGAAACAATTTAAATATTTGAAATTTTGTTATGAATTATGGTTGTCAGAGGGCTGTGTGTAATGTTTAAATGATAGAGAAGTCCTTTGTGTTCTAGCTAGAATCAACTTAACATAGCACTTTTGCTTCCAGTTTCATTTTCTTCATGGAGGCAAAAATGCTATGCTAAGTTGATGGTGGGCTGAAAGGAAATTGGCAATGTGGTTAGAAAGAAGTGACAAGTCTGTGGCCCTTCTAAGAGCAGAATACACAAGTTTTGGTGATTGAGTCAGAGCAAAGACAAGGAAGGAACCAAGCTGAAGCCCAAGTTGCTTGTATAAGAAACCAGGTACTTTTCATGCCTTTCACTGAAATACAGACTGGAACAGAACAAGGAGGCAAGCCAAGTTGTAAAGGTCTGTGTGAAAGCTAAGAGAAGATATTTAGGAAGTGATTACTTGGACCTGGAGCTTGTTGCAGGGAGTGAGCTAAAGACAGATTTGAAGCCCCATTTAGGGCTAATATTTGGGGTGGGGGCAGTTGAGTGCTCTTAGAAGAACTAGGAAAACATACAGGGAATACAGCTGTAATTCCAATTTAAAGTGCTCAAAATGGAACCTATAGAAAGAACAACTAGGTATAAATTTTAATCGATTGAAAGGAGAAAACTGTATTTTTCCCATAGTGCAAAAAAACAATGAGTCCAACCTGGAAAACACCTTAAAATCTTTAGTTTAGCATCATCATTTCACAGAAGATGGATGGCATGTGCTATTCAGTTCCCACTTACATGTTGTTTTCTCTGTCTGGAAAGCTTTTGCTTCAACACCTGAATAACTCCTATTTTCATCCACTCATCACTAACTAATTTATATGTGACAGAAAATGTGCAAAGCACTCAGGATAGAGCAGAGAGCAAGACAGACAAGTCCTGCCTTCATGGACTTAACAAAAGAAAATAATTTTTTGAAGAAGCCTTTATCATTATGTCAAATGATAAAAGAGAAAGCACGTGGGCTTCTTTAACCTCTGTGAAGATGCAGATACAGTCATAGTGTTCCTCCTTCCCTGATGTTACTACTCTGCCTTGTTTTATTATAATGATTTTTTAGATGCAGTTTAGGTCTTTGTAGGCAAAGATTTTCCTGTATTTAGCAGGCACATCGAGACTGATACACAAAGGGCATACGTTGTAGTGTATCCCTCCTCTGCTCAAAATACTTAACTCAGAGTAAAAGAAAATGTCCTTCAAGTAGCCTAGAATCCCTACATGGTCTAACCCTTGTGACCACTCTGACCCCATTTCCTATTTCTCTCTCTGTTGCACACAAAAGTACAACCACACATGGTGGACTTAACATGTTCCACAGTGACCTGTGTTCTAACAGATCCTTCTGCCTAGAGATTTGTTTGCTTCTCTAACACCTTAATTTGTTTCAAGTCTCTGTTCATGTCTTACCTTTTTGATGGGCACTTCTGAAATATCTTCTTTTAATATTATGTACTATGCCTTCTCCTCACATTTCCAATTCCCTTTAACCAACTATATTTTCTCTATATCGCTTTTTACTGTGTAATATACTAGACTATTTGCTTATTATATGTTTGTTTGTTGCTTGTCTCACCCCACTAAAACACAAAATATAAGCTCCAAAAGGACAGTAATATCTGCCTCTTTTTTTCATCAATGACCATAGAATAGTAGCTGGCCTATAATTGGTGCTCAATATATATGAATTGAATAATAGAATAGGGTCTTCTCACCATACTTGTGAGCGCCTTTAGAAGAAGAAATTTGGTTCCTTGACTTTTTATCAGAGTTTCTACCACAGCTCCTGGTATCTATTAGCATCTCGAAAAAATATTAGCAGAGTAAATGAATGATAAAACAAAATAGTGAATGAATTAATTAAAACCTTTAGCCCAGAGTAGTTTTACTATATGCATAGGGATGTTAGGAATATATGAAAATTTTATTTAACATTTCATAAAATCACGAGTCAGGATAGAAGAAATATCAGGGATCTAAAGTTATATATAAAATCAAGAAGAAATGTGAAAGAAAATTTCTTTAAGGATATAATGCTCACTAAGTGTGAGCACTGAGAAGGAATTTCAACTAAATCTATAACAGAATAGACCAAAAATTAGGAAAAACCCTTTTGTATCAATTAATACATCCACTTTATAAGATTAAAGGGTTGATTAAATGTGTTTGGATACAAACTAACAATACAATGTACTAGCAAAAGATGAAAATGGATCAGCATAATTGAACAAAATTGTCTATAAAATATAATTTTAGCAATGTAAAAATATATTATCTTCTCATACATAAATAAATAAATATTGAAAATTTTGGAGTGTTTGTAGAGAGAGAAAATTCCTATTTTTATGGAAAGGATTTTTGTTCTGTAATTGCAGAAGAGATAAAAGAAGGAAGGTAATTGGTTTTCCATTCAAAAGTCCAGAATGTAGTGGACTACAGTTTTCACATAAAAGAAATTTTTTGAACATTATTTTGTAAGATCAAGGTTTCCATGAAACATTAGCATTTTTTTTTCTTTATCAATTATAGAAGGTAAAGATTTTTTAAATCGGTCAAATATAAGAAACAAATCAGAAAAGTAATCAAAAAACAGGGAAAAAGATATCAGGAAAAGAGAAAGCCAAACATGTAAGGAAAACGTAATAAATTATACAACTGCCATAACATATAAATAGATGAAGGTTGATAGTCAATTAATAGAAAAAAAAGTTGACAGACTTAAAAAACTATCATTAATAGAGAAATTGTTTATACAACAGTTTTAGGGAAACAAAAAATAAATGAAGAACATGGATCAGAACTTCAGCCATTGCCATGATACCATTTAGAAACCGGAGAAATCAGAGCTTAAGTGGTTCAAGTGTATGAATTTTTTTTATACTACAAGGCTGAAAAGCTAAGCAAAGCTTTTTTTTCTCTTCCACTGGTGACAGACAAAAATAATAACTGAAAACATTTGCAGTACTTAGGATGATGCTACAATGTTTCAGGAATTTGCTGGATGCTTCCAATAATGGCAGTCAACAAGATACATAGTCATCTATGTGTATCATCTTTGTGTACCTTATTGCAGAATTCTACTGTCATAGATAGCCACTGTGCCTATCTGTGAGCTCAGGAATTAGTGGTGACTTTTTTGAGCTTGTTGAAACTTTGTAAGAAACCATCTTCTCAATATCATTTTGACAAGTCATTTTGTGCAACTGAAAGGATATGCTGAATGCATGCTTAATTCTTTCATAGGTTAAATTATTAGATATCATAAATACACTCTGGACTCAAAGATGAAGTTTTAAACGGTCTTTGTTGCAAAAGGCCATTTTAGTTTAGTTTTTTATTTATGTGCTATTTCTTTCTTTTACCAGTTGGTTTGGGAACTCATTTGTATCTTTCAATCCTTTGACTTTCCATATTTCTGGACTTTTTTTTTAGCTCATCTTTTTCTTTTATTACGTTGAACCATATGAAATTGACATATTCATTTTTTTGACTCATTCAAGAGAGTTTATTTGAGCAATTTACAGCTCATGCATTGGGCAGCATCCAAATGGCACGTGGAATGGAGCTCCCTCAACTGTTTCTAACCTACAAAAATATTAAAACCATATGGTTCAAATGAAAGCTTTTTAGTAACTTTTCAAACATAACTAATAGTAATCACATACCACTAAAATTCTGTGGGTTTTTAAAATTTTTTGTTTTCTCTCTTCGGCTACTGGTACACAATATTAAATGCCTCATCTGCCTTCCAAGATATTGAAGAAGAAGTTTAACTAAAAAGTAGGTGTGTATTGAAAAGATATTAATGATATTGAATCCCAAAAAACATTGTAATTATGGTGAACATAATTAGAATGTAAAAAAAAAATAGAGAAAAATGTGTTTTACAGCAAATGCTCATCAGACATTTGAACAAGAATATAATATGGACTTGATGCCAGCCAAAGGGGCACATTCTATTAAAAACCCAGAGTAAATGTCACACTATTGAGCATCAGGTTGAGGCAGATTTATACTCAGTCACTGATTTCTGTGCTACAAAGAAACTTTATGTTCTTGTCACTGCACTGTGACCATAGCCACCTGCTGATGACTTTAGAACTTCCTCTGAGTCTGCTTGGACACAGCTTGTGAGACCTCTGGGTTAAAGGTATACCTTCTTTATTTTGGACATCAGGCCAATAGACATTTTTTGGGGGAGGGAGGTATTTTTGAGCTAGGGTCCTCCACCTTTACATGTACTATGTCTTAAATCTGCATATTGAGAATTGGTTCTATTGGCAGCTTGTGATTAAGCAAATTGTTTGGGCTTGTTAAAGCTGCTGAAATGCAATATACCAGAAATGGTTTGGCTTTTACAATGGGGATTTATTAACTTACAATTTACAGTTCTTCAGCTGTGAAATTGCCCAATTCAAGGCATCAACAGGATGATACCTGGACTCTGAAGAGAGACTGCTGGCATCCAGGACATCTCTGTGATGTGGCAAAACACATGTCATATGGAATGATGTCATATGGCTGACATTTGCTTGTCCTGCTCTCCTGGATCCATGGCCTTCAGCTTCTGACTTCAGTGGCTTCCTCTAGTTCTGTATGGGTACTCTTTTAGATTCTCCAGTAGTTTTCTCTTAACTTCTCTGGGGCTTTTTCTGAAAGTTTTCCTTAATTTCATCTCTTCATTTCTATATCTATTTCATCCTCTTATAAAGGACACCAGCAAGACGATCAAGAACAACGCTGAAAGAGGTGGGTCACACCTCAATTGGAAAAACCTATCAAGTGTTCCCACCTACAATAATCCACAGGAATGGATTAAAGAAACATTACCTTTTATGGGGTACATACAACCTCCCAATTACAACACAAATAAACTGCATTGAGTATTCAAACTCTCATGTCTCCTTTCAAGTACTGAATTTACTTTGGATTTGTTTTGGGTTTCTTAGGACAACTATATTTACATAACAGTTGTCATAGTAGGCAGGATCCCAGTACCAATGCAAATACCTGGCTAGGGAAAGTCAACTGAAATATTTTTATTTAAATTTTATATTCTAAATGCAAAACAAACAAACAAAACACTTTTCTGAGGGGGTTGAGAGGGATTAGTCAGTTCCCAAACAAGTGAGAACAACTGGTCGTGTTTCAGGCATAAATGCCACAACAGTACACACTCATTTAAAGAAGAATCTTGTGAAAGGGACAATTGGCTATGTGTAAGACACAGGTGCTATTAGACTCCCCACCAGTATGAAGAAGAATCTTGAGAAAAGCACACATAAAAGCACCAATGAGGGTGGTGCGATGGTGGCTCAGTGGCAGAATTCTTGTCTACCAGGCCAAAGACCTGGGTTTGATTCCCAGAGCCTGCCCATGCCAAAAACAAAATAAAACAAAACAAAACATAAAAAATAAAACATTGATGAATAGGAAACAGAGATCTCTAGATTTGCTCTCAATGCTTGTTTGAAATTTTGCATGCTCTGATTTTAATCGGCATTTATGTTTGGGAAAACAGCCAGGGGAAAGGGTGGAAAATTCTAAAAATGTGCTAAAAAATCTTTTTTTAAAACTCTTTTAAACAACATAAAAGGGAAAACTGTGCTTAAAAATGAGGATATTTGGAGACCAATAAAGGACCTCATAAAGCAAAAATAGAGACTCAGAGGCATTCCACATATCAGGCTGATTCACCCAATCAGAAGAGCTTTATCTCACAGCTTAAAAAGCTAAAAAGCATGAAATACCTTCTTTATTACTCAGAGCAACAAGCAACATATACAAAAACTAAAAAGGGGGGAAATCTAGACAGAAGGATTGTGTCTCAAAGATTGTTATGGTAGGTTCATATGTCAACTTGGCCAGGTGATCATGCCCAGCTGTCCGGCCAAGAAGACACTCGCCTATCGGTTGCTGTGAGGATATTTCATGGGCTAAAATCATTAGCATGTTGTTTGCATCCATAGCTGATTACACATGCTGTTGGTTTAGGGGAAGCTCTTCTGCAATGAGTGACAGTTAATCTCATCACCAGAAGGCTTTGAAGGAGAATTCAGAAGAGAGAATCTCTCTTTGCTTCAGCCAACCAACCTTTCCTGCATAGTTCATTGAAGATCTTCATTTGAGCTGCTAGCTCATTGCCTGCCCTACAGATTTTGGACTTCTGCATCCCCACAGTTGCACGAGACACTTTTATAAATCTCATATCATAGATTTCTCCTGTTAGCTGTGTTTCTCTAGAGTATCCTAACTAATACAAAGACCAACCCCAAATAATTCCCCATTTGCAACAGATGAAGACCCAGATCCTTTTGCAAATGATAATGACTATCTAGATTATCCATGAAACCCAAATGGACAGGTAACGTGACCCATGACTACAGTTTAAACTACTAAGAACAGTCATGATGATTACCCTGTGTCAGTAACAAAGCAAAGAGCTCTGTACCAAGCAAGAAATCAAGCAGAAAATTAACACGAGTAGGGAGCGTATCAGGTGATGCTAGATTGAATCAAATACTTAAAAGTTTTGAGTACAACTTTCAGAAATAGAAAGATCACTAGATATCTAGGACCTGGAAATTATGATGACCCTTACAACATTTGTTAAACACATTTAACAGCACTAAAAACGGACCTTCTACTGGATATGCCACTAATATCTTGAAGAAACTGAGACTGTTGGCTTTGATTTGTCATGGTCTTCTGTCCACCAGCAGGAGAAGCAATAAAACAAATTAAGAAAATTATACTAACATCAGCACCCAGTCATGAGAGAATGGCTCTATTCACAATTTTCACAGTGTTGACACAACTGGCAAAATAATTGAAGCAATTAGAACTGCAAAAAGACTGTCAAGATAAAAATTATACATTCAGAGCTCTGTTCAGATTTGAAAAATTGAGACCACACCCATTTAATCCAGAACGGAAAAACCTTATACCAAAAAGGAAAATACAGAAATGAACTGGGATATGAAATGTTAAGAATCTCTTCAATAGTAGGAACAGGGGATTTAGGAAACTAAGAACACTATTTGGAAACAACTTTCAACTACATGGAACCCCTTACATAGCTAAAGGAGTAGGGACAGAAATGTAAGGCAAATCAAGAAGAAGTATGGAATCATATGGATTCTTTATCTCACTATAGGGTCATGGCAGTCTCTGACTGCTGACCAAATCTGGAGACAATTACCCATATATAAGGTTAACCATTCCTAAGGATAATTATAAATATGAATAACATGTAATATTAGTAGATAGTGGATCCCAAATAACAATGATTAAAAGCCAGATTAACAAATATGAAAAAAAATAAAGAAAAGAATTATATTGAAGGTATGGGAGGGAAAATTAGAATAGAAACTTGGTTAATAGAGATGTTATAACAGAAGAAATGAAGCCCATGAAAGGACTTCAATTTAGGAAACATAATGAGAATGTACATTTTGTCACCACATGTAAACAATAATAACGTATATATGGCAGTTGCATTAGTACACTTAAATAAATTTCTGTCAAGCTCCCAGATGGAAGTAGAGCAATTAATACCCCACAATACAATTTGAAAGGAAGTTTCCAAATTATTTACTATAGAGATAAAGAGCTACTGGAAGAAGGCATAATATTCAATACCATCTCACTTTATAACAATCCCTTTTGGCTTGTTAGAAAACCAGATGGGTCTTACAAATTTATTATAAATTTTAGAAATCTCAATAAAGATTCTCCTAAACTAGAAGAAACACTACCAGCTTTTAGTAAACTAATTAATAAAACTGTCGTAGAAAAAAAGGTACATTGTATACATAGACCTTATTGGTATGTTTTTTTATATAACTACCGCTAGTCAAAGCCAACCTGTGACAGCATAGGAAGGAAGGCAATATATGTTCATTAGATTACTCCAAGGATATATCAATAGCCCAGTGTTCTAGTTTGCTAGCTGCCAGAACGCAATATACGGGAAACAGAATGGCTTTTAAAAAGGGGAACTTAATGAGTTGCTAGTTTACAGTTCTAAGGCTGAGAAAATGTCCTAATTAAAACAAGTCTATAGAAATGTCCAATCAGAAGCATCCAGGGAAAGATACCTTGGTTCAAGAAGGCCAATGAAGTTCAGGGTTTCTATCTCAAGTGGAAGGGCACATGGTAAACACAGTCAGAGTTTTTCTCTCATCTGGAAAGGCACATGGTGAACATGGTCAGGATTCCTCTCTCATCGGAAAGGGCACATGGTGAACATGGCATCATCTGCTAGTTTATTCTCCTGGCTTCCTGTTTCATGAAGCTCCCTGGGAGGCATTTTCCTTCTTCATCTCCAAAGGTGGCTGGCTCGTGGACTCTCTGCTTCGTGGTGCTGCAGCGTTCTCTGCTCTCCCTGAATCTCCAATCTCCAAAATGTTTCCTCTTTTATAGGACTTCAGAAACTAATCAAGACCCACCCAAATGGGTGGAGACATGTCATCACCTAGTCCAGTTTAACAACCACTCTCGATTACATCACATCTCCAGGGAGGTGATCTAATTAAAGTTTCAAACATACAATGCTGAATAGGGATTAGACGAACTGGCTACCTTTACAAAATGGGATTAGGATTAAAACATGGCTTTTCTAGGGGACACACATCCTTGCAAACCAGCACACCCAGTAATAGTGTACCACCACTTAAACATGATTTACATACATTTTCTAACACATATTCACATTAGGATAATAGGTTAATGTACACTGATGACATCATCATAGTTGAAACAGACAAAAGAGAACAGGAGAAAATACAAATAATTTCCTTTCTAACAGAAAGAGGTTGGACTATAAATCCTACTAAGGAGCAAGGATCAGATATTATTGTAAATGTTTTTAGAAATATATTGGTCTTCAGAACCATGATACCATGTCCATCATAAACAATTTATAATAGTTGTAACAACCAAAACAAAGGAGGAGGCATTGGTTATTAGAAACAGCATATACCCTATATATCAAACCATTACATCAAACATATACCTGGGGGCAAGAACTGAAATTAACATTACAACAACTAAAAGATGCAATTACAACTTATCAAGCATTAACACTGATAGTACCAGACTCTAAATTTAGATTAAAATTATTTTACATAAGGCTTTGCCATATTGTCATTATGGACCAATGCACAACAAATTCTATGTAGTAGGTTTCAGGACAAAAAAAAATTCATAGTTTAAGTCCAGATGATATCCATTTGAAAAGAATATTTGGGCATGGCATGAAGCACTACAACATATGACAACATTAATAGAAAAGCAAAGTGTATTACTAAGAATCCCACAACAAATAGTTGCATGGGTTAAGCAAACACCAAATGAACACAAAGGGATTTTTCCAGGTCAAGTCTTCTCAACTTGAAACGGTATGTATCTGAGCAGGATGTCCAAACGGGCGGTTGACCTTGCTGCATTAACTGAGAAAATCTCTGCATCGCCAGAGATTTTTACAATTTAATTTTTTACAATAGAACTAAAATTGTAGGCTATTTGGAAGAATTTCCAAGGGTTTGTCAATCTATTGCAGTTGGGAAATGGGGAAGTACTAAACACTTGAAAATGTATGGTTCATACATAGGGGCTACCAATACCTCCTCGGGGATATGTTGGAAGGCTGAGGCCTTGAGATTTGAAGATGTAAAATCTCTTGCTAGTAAGATGACAGGACATTCAGAACAACGTACAGAATAAGTAGCTATATGGATGGCAATTGAACAAGCACTGAAGAGAAAAAGAACAGAACATAAATTTGCACCCATGCATGGACAATAGCTAATGGAGTAGCAATATGTTCTGGATTATCAAAACTGAATAATTGGCAAATTAATAAACATGACTTTTGAAGCAAAGAAATATGAGATAAAAGAGCTAAAATAAAAATAAGCAGATAACATGACAATGAATGTATTGACACTGCAAAAGTGCCAATATACAACATCTAAGACAAAAATAAAAACATAATAATGCAGTAGACAGGTTAACTAGGATAGAAAAGGGGCATAAAATAGCTATACTTAAGGTAATAATAAAGAAATGAAAGGGAGAATGTAAAATATAGAATGAGGAAAATATATGAATGAGCAAATGAACAAGCTGGATGCCAAGGATTATATGGTTCAATTAAATGGATAAAAAAGAGGAATTTGCCAACATATGTACCTTGCAAGAGAATTTGTTCACAAATGTGAGTTCTGTAAAAAATGTAAAATGTGGAAATATAAAAACATTACATCTGTTGATGAAAACAGATGCAGTACTTACAATTATAAAAATTGACTATATAGGTCCAATAACAATGATAGAATATAAGGCTAATTCTTGTAATATAGTAGACTCATGGTTAGGAATGGAATTGGAATGACTTTTCCATATAAAAATAATGATTAAAAATCAACTATTCATGCTCTTGAAATGTGAATGGCATTTATGGAAACCCTCTAATCATAAAATCAGGTCAAGGTAGCAAGGAAAAAAGTGCATAAGTGAATAGAGGAAGAACTATACTAGAATTTTCATTTTGCATACAACCCCAGAGCAGCAGGAAATACACAAAATAAAAATAATCTTATGGATTATTAAAAGAAAAATTGAGAATGCTAACAAATAATGCAGACTAAAAGGCTAGTCTAAACAATTTTGAAAGGCCACAAAAGCCTTAAATCATAGGGAAAGGTTGAAATTATCTGCCTTACAGATGTGATTGGAACACAAAGTATTGAAATAAAATTATGAGGTAATACAAAAAGACAGACTTAAAAAGAGGGAAGAGAGGGAAAGTTAGATAGCATGAATGGAACTATGAATATCAGAGAATTTATAGCATCAGCATCATGCAAGACTTATTGGCTAATTCCGGAATAAAGGAAGGCTATCTAGCACAGGATGAATATGTGAACATCATTCTGTGCCAGTTTGAGTCTATTACGTACCCCCAGAAAAGCCATGTTTTAACCCTGATTCAATAATGTAGGTTGGAATATTTTGATTAAATTGTCTCCATGGAGATATGACACACCCAATTCTAGATATTAACTTTATTATTATTTTTTTTTTTGCATGGGCAGGCACTGGAAATTGAACCTGGGTCTCTGGCATGGCAGGCAAGAATTCTGCTACTGAGCCACCATCTCACTGCCCCTGTAGGTATTAACTTTTGATTAGATGGAGATGTGACTCCACCCATTCCAGGTGGGCCTTGATTAGCTTACTGGAATCCTTTTAAAGAAAAAACATTTTAGAGATAGCCAGAAGTGACAGAAGTGACAGAAATAACAGCGTCAACAGACAATTCAGAACAGAGCCTAGCGAAATGACAGAAGCCTCAGAGTCGACAGAAACTTCACAACAGAGCTGACACCGATGCAAACACATGGAAGACAGACAAAAATATTTGGAGATGCTTGGAGCCCAGCAGATATCTCCATTAGATGTTAAGCAAGCCAGTACCTGGAGAGAACCAAGGGAAACCAAGAGAAGCCAAGAGAGGAAAGCCAACCCCAGAGAAGCAAAGTGAGGAACACCCACAGGACAGAGTCTGAAAGCAATGGAGTCCAGGAGAGAGGGACCAGCAGATGCCAGCCATGTGACATCCCAGCTGACAGAGGTGTTCTAGACTCATTGGCCTTTCTCGAGTAAAGACAACCTCTTATTGGTGCCATAATTTGGGCATTTTCATTGCCTTAGAACTGTAAATTTGTACTTTATTAAATTCCCTTTTAAAAAGGCTGTTCCAGTTCTGATATATCACATTCCGGCAGCTTGCAAACTAACACCATGCCTATCTAATTTGCAGATGTGTTGCAGGGTAGTGATCATGAGATTCCTGGTGGCACTATTCTTCTTTTCAATCTGCATCCTGGTTGGAGCCAATTTCACTGCAAGAATGGAAAAGAAACCAGTAACAAAGTTCTCTTTCTCTCCAACAACACTGTCTGTCACACCGCTAAACAACTTTAACTGATGAATCTGAAGTTAAATCTATACCTCAAACTGCACCAGGCCTACACTACAGCGACATCACAACTTTCAGAGAATAGAGAGACAGTGGGAAAAGCATCAAATGCAATGAGGAACTTCAGGAATTTGAATGGAATTGCTGGAATGCCTAATGTCAACCTGGGGCAATGAAAACTTTGATAATTCCACTACTGAGGATACCGAGACTGACTTCTTTGAACAAATTCTGAGGGAGATGGATGCAGTTTTAGACAGTTTTCAAGGCTTTAGTGAATAACATCCAGATTTGATACCAGATTTACCTTCTGTAGTCGCATATTGCAGTGAAAGAGCAGATGCATATTATGCACATTGTTATTGGTATTCTAGAACTGATGAAACTGCCAACAGATGTAGCATAAAGGGTTCTAAGACTGCTTGCTGGCAGAGTAGCTCCCATTTAAGGAAATTAGTAATAATATCCAGAAGGAATTCTGTCTAATTGCTCTAAAAGTTTACATATTGTGTTATTGTTGCGTATTATGCTTGCTTTTTTATTTTGCTGAATGATATTGCCAATGATACTAATCAGGGGAGACATAGGAGAAGTGTAACTGGTAACTCTGATGATGAGACTATAACCATAGCTATAACTACCAAAGACTCAGTTATACAAATTAGAAGAAAATATTTCATTTCTGGCTGGCTATACTGGCAAATAGAACAAGTAACCTTCACAGTTCAGGGTACCATGAGCTGTTCATAAAATTAGAACATTTATTCTCTCATTCTTGCCTATATAACTTTAACCAATATTTCCAGCAGAAATGATATCATACCTTGATATATATAAGTAGGTACAGAGACCACCACTATAAGCACATTGAAATCTGTTGAGTAATTACATGGGCAAAGCAAGAACTACCATTGTTCTGTATGTACTACTGTAGTTAGAATTGTCAAACAATTCTGGGATGTGCTATGAATAGTTTTTATAATCTTGTAGGCAGAAATATGAAATATGGCAAGTCATATAACTGACTGTTTTGGTTTGTTAATGCTGCCAGAATGCAATATACCAGAAATGAAACAGCTTTTATAAAAGGAATTTATTAAGTTACAAGTTTATACTCTAAGGGCATAGAAATGCCCAAACTATAGTATCTAGAGAAAGATATCTTAACTCCAAAGAAAGGCCAGTGTCTGTCATATGAGACAGCACATGGCTGGCATCTGCTGGTCCTTTTTTCCAGTTCTGCTGCTTCCACCTTCTGATGTCAGTAGTTTCCTCTCTGAGGGCTTGTGAACCTTTGCGTAGCTCCTCTGACACAGGTCTGGCTTTTGGCTTGCTTAGCATGTCATGCGAAGCCACACAGGCATGTCTGCTGGGCTCCAAATGTCCCTGTCTAGGCATCTGCTCACTCTGTCAACACTCCAAGCATCTTCAAACATCAATGCTTTTGTCAGTTCTGAAGCAACTGTTCAAGTATTTGCTTTTGAGGTTTCTCCAAAATGTTTCCCCTTTTAAGGACTCTAGTAAACTAATCAAGACCCGCCTTGAATGGGTGGAATCACATCTCCATCTAATTGAAAGACCACACCCACAATTGGGTGTGTCACATTTCCATGGAAGTAATCTAACCAAAAGGTCACACCCACTACTGGATATATCACATCTCCATGGAAACAATCATAGTTTCCCACCGTAAACAATAGGTATGTCCCCACAAGACTGGATCAGAATTAAAACATGGCTTTTCTGGTGTACACAGTCAAACTGGCACATAGACATAATCCCACATGACTTAGGATATAGGAAAAGTTGTGAATGGTGCTTAGAAATGTCATCAAAGCAACTTTTTTGCTACAACACAATGGATAACTGAGGAAATCAATGGTGGTGATTATGATGATTGATATGATGATGAGGGAACAAAAAGAAAGAGAGAAAAGGAAGTAGAGGAAGATGGAAGAAAACAGCACTGTACCCCATACAATACCACAATCACATACCATTCTCATAACCCTCATACAGCAACAATTGTTAAATTCTACAAAAGAATGGTCTAAAGAACACATGAAATTACCTCACTGCTGTACATTGAGCTAATGAAAATGGGGATACCATGGAGCTATGATACCACAAATGATGCTCATATAACTCTTAAGGACACAGAATGGTGAAACATATTTCACTATGGAAATATGACTAGACATGAAAATAAGTTAGCCACATCAAAAGCTGAATTCATCAAACTAGAAGTATTATAGCAGCTGTTTTGATAATGAGCTTGCTCATGCAAAATTATATTGGTGACATAGGATATTTCCCTTAGCGTAAACCCTGTCAATTTTCTGGATAATAAGAGTTCTATAAATTTAGACTGGAGTTTACAGATGGACTGTACCAACCATACATTCACTAAGGATTTTAAAAGTTCCTCTGCCATTAGTACAGACAAACGCAAAACAGATCCCTCTAAATTAAGGTAGCGTAAACTAAGCATAGGAAGAAGCATTACAGGGAATATATACCACAGGCTCTTCTAAGGTAGTAAACAAATACTGTCCATTGTAATATGAAATAATTATGTGGAATCATGCACTGAGAAACGGCAATGGCTAATATCTCTTCAGGGCCAGACTCAATAGGACTTTGCTATCATTTTTGAATAACCATAAATATATGGTTAAGTCATACGGTAAGATTCACATTAATACCACATATTGGTAAATTAAACAACTTGTGAACAAATTTGCAATAAAACAGTCAGTAATGCCTGTTTAAGGGTTAGGATCCCAATAACTACACAAACTACTCTTTGTTACACCCATAGAGAATTGACCTATATTACTGTGGGAGTTACTTAACAATTTTGCAAAAACAGTACAATGGAACATGAGGGAAAAAATTTAAAAATGATGATCAATAATATATGATATGGTGATACTGATAATATACCATCCAGTAAATAGTATAACCAAACTAATTTAACAGAACTAGACACTTGAATGTTGCCTTATACTATTGGGCATCTCATAGTGATTTTTTTTTTTACATGGGCAGGCACCGGGAATCGAACCCGGGTCCTCTGGCATGGCAGGCTAGCATTCCTGCCTGCTGAACACCGTGGCCCACCTTCATAGTGATTATTAAGAACATTGGAAATCAAAATAAATGCTTTTTTTAGGTAAATAATAATATCAGGATTGGTGACAGCCACAGAATATCCCATGTCTTTTAAGGATGAGTTTACAGACTTGACTATTAAGGAAAATATTTTTAAAAATGCTATAGCTAAAAATTCCATAATCTCATTTGACTTGGTAACTTTACAACCTTATCCTCACAACAGACACACATGGATACAGGTCACAGTGAAGATACATAGACTAAAATTATATCATTAGAAACATGATATGATGTTGTAGAGACCCAGGGCCCAGGAACTCCCCTCCATATTGAGAATAAATTAATGTACATAGCCATTTATAATGACTCTGACAGAAGGTATAAGTCATCAGTCCTCTTTGGGGTGGGGTGGGATGGGGGGATGTTCAGGTAGTATCATAAACAAAGTATAAAACCCTGCCCCCACCTTGATCACTGTTGATAACAAACCTCCAGACCCTTGCTGAAATTCTGCTCTCATATCATTGTACTAAACCATTATAAAACTTGAACTCCCCCACCCCTTTGTGGAGCACTAACTTCTCTTTCCTGACTGGCCATCATTGGGAAGAATCTTCTCCTGTTCTTAAGTCCTAATAAAATTCATGTCTGACTCCATGCTTGATGTGTTCTTTGGTATTAGGTTTGCCCCAACCCAAGCACTCAAGAGCTGAACTGGAACAGATATAACCCTCACAGCTCTAAAAATTCTGCAAAAGGAATCATGGACTTTATGTCCTGACATTGCAACAACAGTTTAACCATGTAAAGTATATAGAGAAATAGCACAGATTAAATATTATTATAGATAACATTAATCCTGGTGGCATATTGCAGGTTATCAGTTAACAGCAATTATTTCAACTCCTAGAATTTGGAAGCCTAACTACTTAACAAAAGATATCTGTCATAGTTGACACTACCAGTGTAGCATATACTTTACAATTTATGAAAAGAGAATTTATAGATAGTGTGAAAGTATCAATATGAAGTAAATACCTTCAAGAAACATGTAGCCTACCATTTCTTGATTGAAGGATTCTAACACTCAAAAGATTAGGAAAGCTATTGACAAAAAATATATACTGCCAGAAAACCAATGTAACGTGTCTGAATGGAAACTAAAAGAGGTGAGGAATGTTTCACAACTAGCACTCATAATAAAGGTAGATATTGGGCACTTAATATTGCCAATAATCTGACTAGATCCAAATTAGATGTGTTTTATAATAGCAGATGTGATTACTTAGGAGCATATGAAATGTGAATATTAGTCCTAACATGAGGAAAATTGAAACTGAGACATCATCCCATGGTAATATCTCAATTTCAAAGAGGAGTGTGGATACTTAGGTGATATCAAACACCACAGAAATAGATGTATACAGATAACAGCACAGAGTCGGAGGAGTAGACATTAATTAATTAGCTAATACCTAGTTACACAGAAATATCAAAAATAATAATGCTCATGACTTTAGCCAAAATGCTAGGGTAACTATCAGTATATAATCTAGATAATTGGACTATAATTTGTTCTGTAAATGAAAGGACTATAACGTACTGGAATAAGGGAAGGAATGTGGAATTTCTTCCCCAAGTTTGCATCAAATGTCAACAAATTACAAACATGATTGATGGAAAAATCCATTATACCCAGGGCATAAAAGATAAGGGGACCCTGAGGTTCATCAATGAGGTATATCACATTGTTAAAAAGGAATTAATTCCAAATAATGTAAATAAAACATTGACGAAATAAGATCTGATAACTCAACACTTGGAGGAAGAGACAAAAGCTGTCCAATCCTTATTATAAAGCTGCAGGAGGATCATGAGATATATTTTCCAAAAATAATGGCTTAAATAAGTACTTCCTATAAGCAACAGGAAAATCTTTGCAGCATGCTGTAAGTCTTTGCATACCTTTTACTGTCATAAAGAATGATATTTAATTGGAAGATAAATTGCCAAGGCTTTGGGAATTTAAACTTTTGGAAATGTGGAGACTGGACTTTTGAACATGTTAAAGAAATTATAGCAGCTATCATATTGATTATATAAGCAATTATGGTGTTAAAATGTTAATCAAAGGAGTGTGTGCAAAAATACTGTGATCCAGGATCAAAGAGTGGATTGTCGTATGTTGAAGTGATAGTAATGATCTTAAAATCCAAAAAAGATTGTAATCATGTTAACCACAATGAGAATGAAAGCAAATTGATTAAAGCAAGCTTATGTAACAAGTAATAACCAGATATTTGTGCAAAAATATGATATGGACTGGCTTGATGTCAACCAAAGGGGCACATCCTATAAAAACCCAGAGCAAAGTCTACTTGGTTGAGTGTCCAGATGAGTCAAATTGACATCAAATCTTGGTGGCTTGCTGCTTCAGTGTCTATACTGAGCTTCATAGAAACCCACTGTCCATCTCATGGCTACATTATGACCAAAGCGTCCGGCAGTGGGCTTTGGAACCTCTGCTGAATGCTCCTGAGACCACTTGTTGAAGGAATATCTGCTTCTTTCAGGCCTCAAGATAGTGGCTTTCTAAGACCCTAGTATTCTCCACTTTTCAGTGTTGTCTGCCCTTGAGCATTGGTTGCATTGGCAGTTTGCAATTAAGCAAGCACATAAATTTCATGGAACATTTAAATTATCATCCAGTTGAACCTGTTTTCAAGTGGTAAGTTTATATTCAATTTCCATCTGCTTTTGATTTGTTACTACTACATTTATATGACAAAGCTTTACTTTCGTATAACAGACATTGTCTTTTTCTGGCTCCCAGTGCTATAATGCATCTTGCACACTGCCTGATTGCCAATATATCTTTTACTTTTTGTGGATCAGGACTCCATCCTTGGTCTCAATTTCTGTATCAGTCAAGAAGAGACAGGCTATTCAACAACCTGAATATTTTAGGGGCTTAGCACTACACAGTTTATTTCTTTTTCACACTGCACATTTACATGGGTGGTAATGCTGCCCAGTTTGGTCTGGGTTGTTGGGCATGTCACAAGAAGTATTCAAGGGCTCAGAATAGAGGGTAAGCAGGCAAAAAACTTATTAACTATGTACGTGAGAAGAACATGCAAGTATTCTCTCAAAGAAAGAGGTGAGAGGCCCTGACACTGTGGGACAATCTAATTTTATATTTTTTGTTACTTTTGTAATTTTTATTAACTAATTTACTATGTTCCCTTTTCCCTCATCTGTGGATGCTTCATGGAAAATGACTCACTTGGGCAACAGTTGGATCCACCCTTTTCTGAAGATGACTCACTCAATTGGAGATCATTTGTCCCCCAAATGATTGTTGTTCTTCTCAGAGATAGGTTTCACCTTGAGGCCTGACTCCTTCTAGGAATTTGCCCTTTGCTTATCCAGCCACAGTTCTAATTCTAACCCTACCACAGTAAGGAGAATCTGCTTATTTTCTGACTTAAAATATCAGGCTAATAGACTTGCAACTTGTATTAATGTGCTAAATGCTGCTGGAATGCAATATACCAGAAATGGAATGGGTTTTAAAAAGGGAATTTATTAAGTTACAAGTTACCATTCTAAGGTCATAAAATTTCCAAACTAAGTCATCTAGAGAAAGACACCTTGACTCAAGAAAGACTAATATTTGTCACATGGGAAGACATATGGCTGGCATCTGCTCGTCCTTGTTCCCAGGTCTGTTGCTTCCAACTTCTGATGCCAGTGGTTTCCTCTCTAAGCATTTGTGGATCTTCACTTAACTCCTCTGGGACACAAGTCTGTGTTCTGGCTTGCTTAGCATTGCATGGAAAGACTTAGAGCAATGTCTGCTGAGCTCTGCATAACCGAACATTCATGTCTAAGCATCTATTCTTTATCAACACTGCAAGCATCTCTAAATATTTGCTGGCTCTCAAGCAACTGTTCTCCAAGCATCTGAGCTTCCTCCAAAATGTTTCCCCTTTTAAAGGATGCCAGTAAATTAATTAAGACCCACCTTGAATGGGTGAAGTCACATCTACATCTAATCAAAAGGTCATACGCACAACTGGGTGTGCCACCTCTGGATAGAAAAATCCAATCAGAGTTTCCACCCTAAACAATAGGTCTTTCAACACAAAATTGGATTAATAATAAAACAAAAAAATGGCTGTTTGGGGGTACATGACAATTTCAAACGAACACAGTACTACAATACAAACTGTCATGATCAGAGTGGCAAAGAGATATTACGAACAACCACACACTAGCTTTAAACAGTTCTGCCTGGAAAAGACTCCTGCTACTTATATTCATATCCATTGGTCAAAACAAGTTATATTTCCCTTTCAGAGTTCAAAAATATGAGGATCTATAATCATTTGAAACTTAATATAATCTATAACATTTGGCTCTCCTATACATCATGTGCCTCACCACATGTTTACCTTGTAAATATTCCATCAATTCTCGCTTCTCAGCTTGCTAAGATGAGGTAGTTCACTCTATTCTCATAAGTACACAGAATCTGTACTCATAAGGTATGGGGATCAAGGGCCCAGGATTCCAACCTGTGTTGAAAGCATTCCCCTCCATATTGAGAGCAGGTCATTGCATGTAACCGGCTACATGACATCAAAGATCATCAGACCTCTATAGCAGGGAAAGAAAGTACAAATGCATTGTAAACAAAACATTGAAATTCTCCTCCCTCGTTCATTGTTGATAACAAAACTCTAAATCCCTGTGCCACAAAAACCTGATGAATCTATGTTTTCACACTCTTGTCCTAAAACATTATAGGCCCTTGCACTCCCCCACCCCATTGTGGAACACTGACTTCCATTTCCCAACTGGCCACCATTGGGAAGAATCCTTTCCTGCTCATATGTCCTAATTAATATTCATGTCTGACTGACTCCATGCCTGACATGTCCTTTGGTCTTCAGGCTGCCCCAACCCAAGCCCTCCAAGAGGTGGACTGAAACATTTGACAAGCCAACCAGGAGACCAAGGAGCCACTGGCCATGGCAGGCATCAGTTCTGGGAAGGGAGAATTGTGGGGGAGATAAAAAATTTGCATATATCATCCTTGTGAGGAAGGACGGCTACCCTCCTGGACAAATAGGGACTGGTGGGCTTGCTAACTGTTTTGCAACAGATAACAGGACAGCAAAATTTGAATAAAAAGAAAAGGGTCCACCATGTAATGGCAGCCATAGTATGGCCCCTGTTAGGAGACCTGGAAATGGCTCTCAAGGCAGAACAAATAGCAAAAGCCACTGCACTCTGTTTAAAGAAAGAATTAAAACTAGAAAGAAATATGTATCTTTGTCCATACAGAAATTAAGGACTCTCTACTTATCCTTTGTACCAAGTGAATGGTCAGTTAGAGATCCTGGTATGCAGAAGTACCTGAGTCAGAGACCATAAGTTGCTTTGGGCTTCAGTCTGTAGGATTTTAACTATTCAAGGATTGAACCCCAAAGTGTGGGGACCCCATAGATTCCTCCTCAGAGGAAGAAGGAGCAGAGGAATTAGAGGTGGAGGAGGTTGATCAGCTGGAGGCTTAAAAGAGGGAGTCAGAAGAGAGAATCTCTCTCTCTACTTTGGCCAACAAACCTCTCCTGGGGAATTCATCAGAGTTACTGGCTCATGACCTGCCCTGCAGAGTTTGGACTTGTGCATCACCACCATTATATAAGACACTTTTATATAGTCTCGTATTTACAGACATCTCCTCTTGGTTCTGTTTCCCTAGAAAACTACCCATAGATCCTTAGATATACACTGTTCTCTCCCCTCCAATCCTACATGCTGTTCTCTCTTCCTTTAAATTAGTCTCAGCCCTATTACATTTGCTTGCTCTTCCTTAGGTATCCAATTAGATCTTGCTTTTTCCAGGAGACATTCCCTGACACTCTAAAACCCAGCATTATATATTCCTAACAGGTTCTCTTGAGGCAACTCTGCATTATGATGACCTATTTTACTATCTGTTGCTCCCATTCCTTGAGAGAAGATTTTGTGACACAGCTTTCTCTTCCATACCTAACACAGAGCCAGACACATATCAAGTACTCAATAAATATCTGTGGAGCAAACAATGTCCATCCTTCTCCAAACTTCTTACAAAAGGCCTGACTTTGCCATGATATATTTTTTTAATTGATCATGAAACATAGCTTCTGCCTTCAGGACCGTGGGGGCCACAATTTTCAGTATCCCAGGCTCAATACAGTCCAGCACAGCAACTCAGAACTTAGAGCTGTCTCAGCCCAAAACATTTGGAAGAACTGCCCTGAGGAAGGCCATTTGAACTCAGAAGTCAGAAAGGAAGATCAGCAGACATGCCATGTACCTTCCTGTGTGACAGAGGAAATCAGATGAAAGCTACCTCTCTTTCCTCCAAAGAACTGTAAATTTGTAACTAATAAATCCCTTTATAAAAGCCAGTTCATTCCTAGTATATTGCATTCTGGCAGCATTAACAAATTAGAACTCTACCCAATTGGCTTCTGAGGTTATGAGGCGATGAAGCAGAGGGGGTTGTGCTTTCTGGATTGGAGATGAGTAAATTGACATCTATCACAACTGACCCATCACCACAGTGCTTATATGCTACCTCTGCTGATGCAAAAAATCACCTTCTTATTGATATGTCTGGTTGATTGATGTAAGACTGTATGGTCTAAAGAAGGGGATATACCACACAATACACCCCACTGACAAAACATGGAGAAGCTACAAGATTTTAAGGGGGCTGGGAATGAAACACACCATATATACTGTGGCTTTCCTAGGTTCTGAAACTGAAGCTTTTATCATAGGAATGTAAAACACGGTATTGAATAATGCCACCAATCATTACTATGGGCCACTGATGTCCATCCTGAGCCCACTAGTAGGACAGCCTGTTTCCCTTACCACTCACACCATAACCAACCTCAGAGAGGTGGAAAAGCTGTGGAAAAGGGTGGGTAGGAATAACGACAATGGGAATATTTCCCTCGGGGCATGATAGCCCTAACTGGGCAAGAAGGTGTGGGCAGATCTCATCTCTACAGGCACAGAAATAGGGACTATAGTTTGGCAACTTAATGCAGTGAAGGAAAAGCTATGGAGCAAACCATCAAAGGACAAAAGATTTACTGAAGTAAGGTCCCAAACCTCTGGGGGAGAAAGGAAGTCAGGAAAGAAGCCACAATTTGAAGCCTGAGCTCAGGAGCCCTCTGCTCCCCTGGAAGAGGCATGCCAAGCCCATTTCCCTTTTCTGAATGGGGGAGGTCAAGATCCCCAGATATAAACAATAGCTGTGGCCCCTTAGGATCGGAAGCCACAGCTAGAATTAACCATTTACTGGCCCCTACTAACCAATAGCAAATGTAAACACTAGCAGACTTTGGAACTGAGTGTATGCTAATTTATGGAATGTAGATTGATTTAATGGACCCATGCTGGCCATAGACAGCTATGTGGGGAAGAAAATCAGAGCCAAATGGCATAATTTGATCTTGCAAATGGGGAGATTACCCTCTCCCCTAAGTGTATATAGTATATATTTCTCCTATACTGGAATACATTTTAGGAATTGATCGTCTAAAAAATGCATGTTGCAGACCACTGTAGAGGAATTCCACCTCCAGTGTAGAGTGATTGAAGCGGTTTTAAAAAGACAGGCAAAATGACTCTTGTAAAAGTACTCCCCCTCAGAGGTCATGGCTATAAAATGGTATAAACTTATGGAAGGGCACCAAGAAATCTCAGGTGCTACCAAAGAGTTGGGGCAGATGAGGGTAATAATACCCATTCACAGCCAGTATGAAAGCTTGATGGAATGTGGTGATTGGCTGTAGATTATCAGGGATTAAACAAAGTAACAGCACCATTTTATGGTGCAGTATTTAATATCACTGGTTTATTACAGTAAATTAGTATCCAATTGTATAATTATCATTTTTTATTGGATCTTCCTCAGGCTTTATTTAAAATCTCCCTAGAAGAATCAAGTCAGCCTGCATTCACATTCACTTTGGGAAGCCAACAATGAACTTCTACTGTGCTTCCCCAAGGCTGTGTACATAGCTCTGTCATCTTCCTTGGTCTCATGGCAAATGATTTGACTAAATGGAAAAGTCCTTCATGCGTAACCCTATTTCATTATATTGATTATGTCATGTTAACCAGTAACTCTCTTTCAGATTAAAAGAAGCCTCAGGCTCATTGCTATCTCACCTTGAGAGTTGGGAATGAGTAGTCAATCATGACAAGCTACAAGGCCCTGGCTGTTCTATCAAATTCTTAGGTGTTGTATGATTAGGTAAGACAAAAACTATACCTTCTGCTGAAATTAAGGTACAATGTTTCCCCGTGTGGCAAACATGAAAACAGCATGGCTCTCTTGGTTGTTGTTGAGACCTTTTGTTCCTCACTTAGGCCAAATGTTAAGATCTTTGTATGCTTTGATTAAGAAAGGCTGTTCTAATTTGCTAGCTGCTGCAATAAAATATACCAGAAATGGAATGGCTTTCAGAAAGGGAATTTAATGAGTTGCTAGTTTACAGTTCCTAAGGAATGTCCCAATTAAAGCAAGTCATAAAAACATCAAATTAAGGCACCAACAAGAGGTTATCTTCACTTATGAAAGGCTGATGAAGTTCAGAGTTTCTCTCTCAACTGGAAAGGCACATGGCAAGCATAACAACATCTATTAGTTTCCTCTTCAGGTCTCTTGCTTCATGAAGCTCCCCCAGGGGCATTCTCTTTCATCTCCAAATGTAGTTGGTTGGTGGACTCTGCAGTTCTCATGTCTCTGCTGTTCTCATCATTCTCAAGCTTTCTCCAAAATGCTTCCTCTTTTAAAGGATTCCAGTAAAGTAATCAAGACCCACTGTAGTGGGTGAAGTCACATCTTCCCCTATTAAAAGTTAATACAATTGGGTGAGTAACATCTCTGTGTAGATAACCTAATCAAGTTTCCAACCTATAGTACTGAATAGGGAATAGAAGAAACAGTTGCTCCCAGAAGATTGATTAGTATTAAATTATGGCTTTTCTAGGGTATATAAATCCTTTCAAACCAGCACATATCATGCTCTAGACCCTTAAAAAGATATGGTTTTCCCATATACAAAATACATGCACTGTATCACAATATCAGAAATCCTTAAACCATTTCACTATCAATACAAACACAATAGAACATTAAAATCAATAAAAAGTCTCATCAAAGTTTGTTATAGGCATGGACAGTCCTAAGGCAAAATTATCCTCTATCTCTGGGCCTGTAACTCAAAATAAGTTATTTGCTGCCAACATAAGAACTAAAGGGCATAGATCCAGACCTTCCCTGTGAGTTGGATGTAAGCATCACTCATGTTGACTTTGGTGGAATCTATGGCAGAGGTGACATTCTAAGTGAATGTTTCTTGGATTTTGGTCACAATTATGGAAAGGGGCAGAACTTAGGTATAACCCCTGGAAAAACAATTGTTTGCTGCACATAATGCCTTATTGCAAATAGAGGCCCTGACGCAAAGATGCTCAGTCACCTTGAAAATGGCCATCCTTATTCAGGGGTGGTTAACTGGACACACCTTCTAAACCATGCTTTGACAGAGTCCAACTGAGTTTGCTGACTAAATGTAAGCCTACCTACTATAGCACAGAATTTTCAATACCAGTCCTCTGAGTGCAGAAAAGTATGAGTGGACACAGACAACAGAAAGATGAAACCAGTCAAAGAAGTTTGGAGATGTTAAACTAAGAGATGTAACCAAGAGTCTGTGTCTTATATAGAGGATTCAACAACTAAAGTCACTGCAACTAATATGGCTGTTGAAGTGCCTACTATAGAAGGGACAGGTACCATTCCCAAGTCTGCCTGGTACACTGCTGAGTCCACTAGCAGGCAACTGCCCACCTGGACAGCTATGGCAGTTCAATGCAGTACTAACATTATATGAGTAGAAGTCAGGAGACTACTGTCTGTACCACAGGTGGGCTGTTTACAAAGGCCTTATGGTCTGGATGACAACCTAGAAGCAGGAGCAATGGACAGTCATATATCACATCCACAGGGCAAGTTGAGAAGCTGTTGGCTCTGGTGATGGGTCTGGACAAACTCCACAGGAGGGGCTTGCTGGCTGAAGCAGGAGCAACTGCTCTCTTCTAAATCCTCCTTAAAATCCTTCCAGTGATTAGACTAAGCATCACTCATTGCAGAAGACACTCCCCTTAGCTGATTACAAACGTATCCTATTAAAAGTTAATACAATTGGGTGAGTCACAACTCTGTATAGATAACCTAATCAAGCTTCCTACCTATAGTACTGAATAGGGATTAGAAGAAACAAATGTAATTTGTAAATGATTACAAATGTAATCAGCTGTGGATGCAGCCAACGTGCTCATGCTTTAAGTTCACAAAATGTCCTCATAGACAGAAAGGACAGCACGTGCCTGATCAGACAACCAAGAACCACCACCTGGCCAAGTTGACCCATGAACCTGACCATGACAGTCCCCTTCCACTTTTGGAGAGAGCAAGGTTATTTTACTGCTATGGTCACAGACACAAGACTTTTATTAGCTTTCCTGGTGGGGAAGGCTAACTAAAGAGCCACTCTCAGATGTTTGGAGAAAGTGAGTAGTCCATACAGAGTATTATTTCAGCTTGCTAAAAGTGCTGGAGTGCAATATACCAGAAATTGGCTGGCTTTTATAAAGGGGATTTATTAGGTTACAAATTTATAGTTCAAAGGTCATGAAAATGTCTAAATTAAGGCATCAAGAAGAAGATACCTTCACTCAAGAAAAGCCAATTGTGTCCAGGATCCCCTATCACAGGCAAAGGCATACAGTGATGTCTGCTGTTTCTCTTTATGGGATTCTGGTTTCAAATGGCTCTTTCAGCTCCTGTTTCCAGTGGCTTTTACTCTAAGCATCTGTGGGTCCTCACTTAGCTTCTCTGGGGCAGACTTTTGGTTACATCACTTAGTTTAACATCTCCAAACTTCCGTGTCTCATTCCATCTTTCTGCTCTGTGTCCACTCTAAGCTTTCTGTCTTTTATTCTCTTCACAGAGGGCTTCAGTAAAAGGAATGAGAAGTATCTTGAATGAATGTAGCCACCTGTCCATGGAAACATTTTAATCAAAAGGTCCCACTCATAATTGAGTGGGTCACATCTCCATGGAAGCAATCTAATCAAAAGAGTCCACTTAATAATAGGCCTTTCCCCACAAGGTTGGATTAGAAGATCATGGCTTTTCTGGAGTACGTAACAGTTTCTAACCAGTACGAGAACCTACACAGAAAGACAGTGATTGTGGGTCCCCTTTCACTTGGGAGATAGTCCAATTCTGTTCCGTAGATCAGGACATTCATGTGTAGTTTCCATCTTCTCTACAATCCCACAGGCCTTATTGAAACAATGAATGGTTTGTCAAAGGAACAGTTAAAAGATGATGAGGTCCTTGCAGCAGTGAACTAGAAGTCTCTATCAGGCTTATACTTGCTTGAATGCAAAGCCATAGGCTTCTTTATCCACCCCCATTGAAATGCTAATGGTGGGACAAAAGCAAGCATTAAGAATTCAAGGGCCAGCCTCATCATGGAACAAGTTTTGAAATAGTAGTAACTTGTTGTTGCCTGTGTCTTAGACCATACAAAATGAGGAAAATGAGGTCAAGGCCTTGGTGCTGGCCTATGTAACCACATTTGTTAGGAATCATAAGTCTCTGGGGAATCAGATTTACCTAAAATATTGTAATAAGGCCTCAATTTATTCAGAAAATACCTGTTAAAATCTTTATCACCAATCTGGGGCCCCCTATTCCCACAGAAAGTTGATGTATGATATGTGGACCCTTCTTATGCCCAGATTAACAATTGATATAATGGTGGAGAACTCTCAAGATTTGCAAAGGGAAAATATTTGGTCTTTAAAACCTCCCCATAATGTTCTTCTGTCTAGTACCTTGTTGTCAACCAATGGGACTCCAGCATGCATATTGTTAGATCAGCAGAAATGACCTCTTATTGTTCCTCATAAGCATCTTTCTTTTTTTCCGATAACATCCTAGCAAACAGCTTCTTACAGGGGGCTTCCATGGTAACTCATGCCTACAATCAGACTCAATGTTGTGTCTTCACAGACTTGTCACCTTCAGGTGCTACTGGCCTTCCTTGGACTATGACTAATGCAAATTGGACTGTGTGGTCTATCCTGATGGCCTGGCAGAATTCAACACATTGGAAAATCTGAAAAAGAATATTCTCACTTACAGGATGTATGTGGGGTGGGGACAGTCATATGTCCCTGCTACCTTATATAACTGTTTACCCCATATTCCTACTAGTTGAGAAATACTTTAATTCTCTTTCTTGGTCATGGTAGCATCTCCTTGTAGGGTTGTTATCTCTGTGGGGGGGACTCTGTGTTTTGTTGACTCTTATTGTTGTAGCATATGGATGCAATGTCTGTACTAGGGTCAGCATAGTCTACTGTGTGGGGTGGATTGTGTGGGGGTGGATTGTGGAGATATTGGACCTCATAATGGAACTCTATATTGAGAGCAGATCATTGCACAAAGCCACTTATATGACCAGGAAAGACACCAGAAGTTATCAGACCTCCTCAGAGGGGAAAGAATTTACAAATGGTATCATATCCAAAGCATTGAAGCTCCCCTTCCTTGATCAGTGTTAACAAACCTCCAGACCCCTGTGTCATGAAACTTGGCTGAAACTATGTTCTCACAGCCTTGTCCTAAACCCTTATACACTCTTGCACTTCCCCATCCCCACCCCTTGTTAAACACTTCCATTTTCCAACTGGCTGATATTGAGAATAATCCTTTCCTGTTCACAAGTTCTAGTTAAAATTCATGTCTATCTCTGTGCCTGATGTGTCCTTTGGTCTTTGACTATCCTGACCCAAGCTCTCTAAGAGCTGGAATGGAACATATGAATGATAACATAAGGATCCAGGCTTCTTCCATCTTATAATGTTCTTAGACCTAACTACTTGCTTCTTAACTATTTGCTCTCTTTAGATATCATAGAAAAAGAGGAGAACACTAAAGGTATACTGGACATTATTTGAGTAATTTATCTCATGTTCTTCATTACTAAGATTTTGGTTCATTTTAATCCAATGTAGACTATCCTAATTGTAACTAATAAAACTATAAAAATGAATCCAGAAACACAAATTGGTCCTAATGATAATATGTATGAAAATCAAGGGGCATCTGCATAGTACGGAATCTGGCCTTCAAAAAGAGGTCTAGCCTTTGTCTTGGATCCTAAGGATATAAAATACTCAGATCATAAAATCTACAATCTAGGAATTTCCCCCGATAGTTGAGTTTTCTGTTATTTGTGTGGTTTATGGTAGGGTCAGACTGCAACTGATATTTTATACTCTAATAATAATTTATACCCTAATATTTTATACTGGATATGGGGCAGGGAGGAGGAGAACAGCCATACCAGTAATTTTGGGATGAGATCTGGTCACAGCAGCAAGACCAACCATATAATTAGTGGGTTAGAGATTTGAGATGCATCATATTTGCCTGAGCTCCAGACCTCTGTGAAGGGAGAAGGGGTAGAGATTGAGTTGAACCATGTGGGCAATGATTCTACTGGTCATGTCTGTGTAGGGAAACCCCACATAAACTCTGTCATTAGAAGATTGGGTAAACTTCCATGGCTAAGAAGATGCATATTCTTGCCAGCAGGGTGATGTATTCTTACTTGGAGAGGGCATGAAACCTTCTCCAAAATATCACCCTATGCACCTTTTTTTTTTTCTGGTTCCTTATTTATATTGTTTTACTATATAGTAATAAAATTGTAAAGCCATTTGCATCCTTTTACTGTATAGTAATAAAACAATAATCTTAGGTATAATGCTTTCAAGGAATTGTGTGAATAATTTCAGTGAATTATGGAATCCAAGGAAGTGGTGGGAACCTCTCAATTTATAGTCAGTTATCAAAAGTGTTGCCTTCAAATTAAATTGCACTATATTATAATAGGTTTTTGAAGATTTGCAGTCTATATAACAACATTTTGTTTGGTTGAATTTATTTTTAATTTTACAGAATTTAATTTTTAAAAATAAAACTGCTAACATTAAGTTAATCAATATGAAAAATAAAAAATTGAGAATCAAATATAAGGTATTAGTTTCAGGAGAACAAATGTTTGAATGAAATGTGGAAAGAGTCATTAAAGTTATTTTCCACTAAGATATGAAAAGATATCTGGCTTTCTGAAGAGTTTCAGCTCTATGTAAAGATACTTAATATGTATAGACTTAGCTCTGTTTTCAAATTGTTTCTTAAAAAAGAAATTTTCTGACCCTAGTTGATCATTGCTATCTCTGAATTAGTCTCTCAACAAATTATCCTGCAGGTACTATCAAAAATCCATTTTGTATAGTTAATCTTAATACTAAATCCAATTTCAAAGAATATGTGATAAAAAGTCTCTCAAACAAATTACAGACAATTGCTGAGCTTGACTCAATTTAGATTCAGTTCAAAAACATTTAAGACTCACTCTGTGCTGCGCGGTTCTGAATGATTTCACTCCCACGTAACTCTACCATTTTTGGTCTTTCCCTTCTGCTTTCAACCATGGCCTTATCTCTTACATCCCAGAGCTTCTAATGCATAGAACTCATTACAATTACCATTTAATTTCTCTTTCATTTAATACATTTCTTATATCCAAGTAGCATATATCAATTTTAACTTAAAAAATGATTTTGTCCTTTATCCTTTCAAAATCTGAATTTTACTTCCACCACTTTCTTTTCTAGGGTCATATATGATCCTCTCCCAAAATCCCAAAATTAAATAAACTCATATCAGAGTTTTGGAGGTGGAATTGACCTTAAAGTCATTTAGACCAACCAAATGTCTACCCTTTGCTTTTAACGTTTGAAAGATGGCAATCTCATTATTTTTTAAACTAGCCTACTGTATGATTGGCAAAGTGTACTTATTGAGCTGAAATCTCCTACTCCCTACTTAATATACCAGATTAACCAAATTCTGTCTCTGGGTACAAATGAAAGTAACTCTATTCCCAATTGCGAAAAACATGTATAAAAATAATTTTAGGATATCCTTTCTTTCCTCCATCCCCAAATATTTCTCCTGCAGGCTAAATAAGAATATATGTTATAATTCATGGCTTTGTTTATTTGCATTGTTCATTCTATATATGGAAATAACCTCAGATCCATTTATTAATGTCACCTCTAAGTAATAGTAAGATTATGAAAAAAAAAGATATAAAAAGTGATTTAGGGCCGACCGTGGTGGCTCAGCAGGCAGAGTTCTTGTCTGCTATTCTGGAGACCCGGGTTTGATTCCCGGTGCCTGCCCATGAAAAAAAAGCATATAAGTAAAAGTAAGAGTAATGATGATTATGGTGATTAGAACAATAATGATATAATAATGATAGCTAACATTTGGAGCATTTCAAAAGTTCTCGTTAGTATGCTATGGAGTTTTATGTATTATGCAGTTAGTCCTTAGAATGCTGTTATTATCTCAATTTCACAAAAGCTAAAATAACTGAGCCTTATGCTCCACTTGGAAACAATGTTCCATGGACTACAAAGTAATCCAAGCCTAAAGCTGTCCAAGATTTTCAGCTTATTTATTAGTAGGTATACTTTATTACTAAAGTAAAATTCTTTAAATATCCCTAGTATGTAATGAATGGAGTTAGTGAGAGTAGATACATCAACAACTTTTTGATTTAAAAAAATAAAAAGATGCTTCAGCAATGCTGCAGGAAGCTGTCAAATTGCAACTTTAAGAAATTCAAGGACCAGTTGAAAAAGCGATCTATGTTTTTTTTATATATAGTTAGGCTTTACTTATTCTGAAAATAGAGTGGCTTAAGTATTCTATCCATGTGGTGATTCCTGGAGAAAGTGAAGGTTAATATACCAAGACAATTTTGAAAAAGAGGAGAGAACTTTAATGGTAATACAAAGGCTTAGAAGATGCAAGAAAAGCATATATTTTTAGGAGCAAGAAGTATAGAATATGTGGATAAGAAGGTGAAAAACAGTAGACAAGGAGGGATTGAAGATATGTCTGCTTTAATTGGGCAGACTCCAATGCACAGGATAAAAATAAGATTTCTCTCTAAAATTTCAACAATACTATTAAATCTGTATCAAGTTTGAATACATATTTATGAACCAAATCATTTTCATCTTTCCTTCCCCAGTTTATAATGCTAAATGGTAAAGAGTTTAGTGCCAACATCTAATCTATTTATTTGCATTATGGCTCCATTATCTAACAGCCTTGTGACCACATGGAGGATACTAAAATATTCTACACTTTCAGTTTCTGTTTTTGTAAAAAAGGGATAACAGTAGATTATGTCTTATGGAAATATCATGGAGGATGAATTTTGAAATAAAATATACAAACAACTTAGTGCCTGGAAAATAAAGATTAATATTAGCAAATGCCATCCAACTTTCAATAGGAAAACCTACATACCTTCCAAATCTATGAAAATCCTGATTTTTCTGTGCATCTCTTGCTGTATTTTCTTGCTTTAGTGAATTCACAGACTTCCCATTGCATCTTGCCTCCCACAATCTTTATCCATTCTTATTCCAATTAACCCCATTAGGGCTAACATCTCAGCTCTTTCATTTTTTACCACAATATCCACCAACAAAAAGTCATTATGGTAAGAAAAGAAAAAAAGAAATTATCCTGAAAGTTGGGGAACCAAAGTGGGGCTATAGCATTGCAGAGTATGGATGAAATCTAATAAAAATAGTGGACATATTATTTTCAAAATAATTTTGCTGTCCCTGTTACGTTAAACATATGTATGCTTGACTCTCCTTGCTTCTCAGCTTGCCTCTGTAGTGTCAATTCTCCAAATTTTTCTCCTGCTGACATGGCCTGATAGCACAACAGCTTCTCAGACCTCCTGTATCCATGTTTTGTTAATGACCCCACATACATTTACTGTAGGCAAGATCTAGTGACATCTGTTGGAAGGTGGAAAATATTATGCAAGCATAAACTTGAAAAGTATTTGCCTATGAGGACTTACCCTATTGTTGTTGTAAGAAACTTTACAAGATCTACATAAATAATCTGAGGATAGTGTTTTGGTTTGCAAAAGCAGCCAGTATACAATCTACCAGAAATGGATTGGCTTTTACACAGGGTATTTATTAGGTTACAAATTTACAGTGTTTAGGCCATGAAAATGTCCATATTAAGGCATGAGCCAGAGAATAACTTCATTCAAGTAAGGCTGATTGTGCCTGAGGTTTCTCTGTTACAGAGGAAGGCACATGCAATGTCTGCTGGCCCTTCACTTCTAGATTCATATCAAAATAGTTCCTGTGGGTCATTCTGGCTTCTGCTGGGGTGTTTTCTTTCTCCAACCATCTTTTACTTGGTTTCATTTCTCTTCTTTGTGTCAGTTCTGAGCTCTCTCTCTCTGTTTTCTGCCTTTTATTCTCTTCACGGAGGACTTCAGTAAATGATGAAGACCCACCCTCAACTGAGGAGTCATATTTCCATGAAAACAACCTAATCAAAATGTCCCACCCACAACAGGTCTGCACCCACAAGACTGGATTACAAGAACATGGATTTTCTTGGGTAAATAAGTTTCAAACCAACAAAGGTAGCTTGCAGGAGAGATGCCCCAGTCATCACAATCATCATAGTCCTCTGTAATGAGTTAAACTGTGCCTCCCATAGAGATATGTTCAAATCCTATTATATGATGTCACATAATTATGATGTCATTTACAAATAGGTTATTTGAGGAGATGATTAGTTATGGTGAGGTCAAACTGGATAAGGGTGGGCTCTAATCTGACATGACTGGTATTTTTATAAGAAAGGGAAATATATACACACAGTCACAGAGAAGAGAGTGCCATGTAAAGGTGGATACAAGAAAGAAGGCTATGTGGAGATGGGAGCAGAGATATTATAACCTGCAAATTTCTATTTCTTTCTTATGCTTAACACCAAAGTTCACCATATCCTTTGACATAAAGCAGGATCTTAGTTGAGCTATTTTTGTGTAAAACCTTACTGAAGTTCTCTGGTAAACAAAAATCCATCTTTTATATGATTTGAACTTTAATAACAGAAAGAATTAGTGGAAACATTGAAGCAGTATTTTATCTTATGATATGATACTTAGGCAGTGTTCACTATTCAAGCAATCTGTTTTACTAGAAATATTGCTTACAAAATATTATTTTCTAAAGAAAACATCCTCAGTCATATGTATGCTAATTGCTTTATTTTAATTTCTTTTCTTTCAATTTACCCCTTCTCATGATATATCCCCATATCTGTTTTAAGTTCTAATATTTCATTAATCAATCTTGCAATTATTTTTAAAATTTGGATGGAAAACATAGTTAATGTTTCCATGGCTTCCAAAACATACTTGCCACAATTCTCCCATCTCTAATGAAGAAGAAATCAACTATGTTGTCAAAATCTCAAGAAAATGTAAGCTCAAAAGCTTATTTTAAGCACTGCTCTATATGAAGAAGGAAAAAATTCATCAAAATAGGACTTCGTTTTTGGATGTCATTTTAAAAGGCTTTCAAACAATTTTATCAAGAAACACTATGAACAAGTTATGAAGTTGCACATGCCCATTAATTTGGATGCCAAGGGGTCATATGTGTGTGGATTCAGTCCGCCCAATTAGAAACTATGTTCAGTTTCTTTCAGACATCACAACCACATGCAAAGTACTAATAAGAAAACTTATTATTTCAAGAAATACACCAGCAAAAAAAAAAAGTTTTATTGTTTTACATTCCATCTGCAGCATAGGCAACCACTACAATATTTGGTGGATAGAAGTACACTATAATAGGACACAGAGGCACAGGACTGTACAGTTTAAGAGGTAAAAAAGCTGGTACTCATTTCTGGATTTAGTTTTTGTCTTCTGCGCACTAGCAACTCAATGCATATCTAGTAACTTGTGAATATAATTACTTTTGTGATCATTAAAATAACAAAGCAAATTAACATTCAATGGGTGGCATTTCTTATCGTACCTTGGAACAAGTGAAAATCTTTACTAAAATACATGTCTAATTTCACATAGATGGTCTTGTTAAATGGATATTTTGACCCAGTTAATACTTTTAAGTATGATGCTGGCTATGGGTTTTTCATATATACCTTTTACATGTTGAAAAAGTTACCTTTGATCTCTACCTTTTGAAGTGTTTTTATCAGAAAAGGATGCTGAATTTTGCCAAATGCATTTTCAGCACCAATCAAGATGATCATATGATTTTTCTGTTTCAATTTGTTAATGTGCTGTATTGCATTAACTGATTTTCAGGTGTTGAACCATCTTTGGATTTCTGGTATAAACCCCACTTGATCATGGTGTATAATGCTTTTAACGTGCTGTTGGATTCAACTTGCTAATAGTTTGTTGAGAATTTTTGCATATTCATTAGGGAGATTGGTCTACAGTTTTTCTTTCTTGTTGCATCTTTACCCGGTTTTGTTATTAAAGTGATAGCTTAATAAAATGAGTTAGGTAGTATTTAGTGTTCCTTTTTCCTCAATTTTTTGGAAAATTTTGAGCAGGATTGATGTTAGTTCTTCTGTGAATGCTTGACAGAATTCCCCTGTGAAACCATCTGACCCTGGGTTTTTCTTTGTAGAAAGATTTTTGATGACTGTTTTAATCATTTTATTTATGATTGGCTTGTTGACATCTATTTCTTCAGGAGTCAGTGTAGCTTCCTTGCATGTTTCCAGGAATTTGTCCATTTAATTGATTTAGCCTAGTTCATTGACGTATTATTGTTCATAGTATCTTCTTATTTATTTATTTTTTTCATTTCTTCAGGGTCTTTTGTAATGACCCCTTCTCATTTCTGATTTTGTTTATTTTCATCCTCTCTCTTTTTTTCTTTGTCAGTCTTGCAAGTGGCTCATCAATTTTATTTATTTTATCAAAGAACCACTGTTCTAATGTGCTAGCTGCCAGAATGCAATATACCAGAAGTGGAACAGCTTTTAAGAGGGGAAATTTATTAAGTTGCAAATTTACAGCTCTAAGGACATGAAAATGTTCCAATTAAAGCAAGTCTATAAAGATGTCCAAATCAAGGCACCAACAAGAAGTTACCTTCACTTAAGAAAGGCTGATGAAATTCAGGCTTTCTCTCTCAACTGGAAAGGTACATAGCAGACATTGTAATGTCTGCTAGATTTCTCTCTAGGCTTTTTGTTTCAGAAAACTCCCTCAGGGGTATTTTCCTTCTTCATCTCCAAAAGATCTCTGCCTGCGTGGGCTCTCGTGGTTCTTGTGGCTCACTTCTCATGATTGTCTTGTCATTTTCCAGCTTTCTCCAAAATGCTTGATAAGTAAAACTTATCAAGACCCATGTGGAATGTGTGGAGTCACATCTCCATCTAATGAAAAAGTTAATACCCACAATTGGGCATGTCACATCTTCATGGAGAAAATCTAATCAAAAGATTCCAACCTGTATAATTGAATAGGAATTAAAAGAAAGTGTTGCTCCCACAAGACTGGATCAGGATTAAAACACGGCTTTTCTAGGATGTCTCATACATTCAAACCAGCACATGCCACCCTCTGGACCCTAAAAAAAAGACATATTTTCCCCATACACAGAATGTATTATTCCTTTACAATATCAGAAAGCCTTAAAACATTTCAGTAGCAATACAAATGAAATACAAAGTCAGAAAAAATACAAAATCTCAAATTTAGTTGCAGGCATGGTCTGTCCTAAGGCAAAATTCTCCTCTGGCTTTGGAACTGGAAATCTCAGAACAGGTTATCTGCTGCCAACATACAAAGGAGGGACAGTCATGAGGTACAAATTCCCACTTCCATAGGGAGAAATTGGAAGGAACACAAGAGTCACCAGACTTTGAAAACCTGCAGGGAAAACACCATTAGATTTCAAAGTTTGAGAATCATTTATCTTCAGGACTTTAGAAAGTGGCAGTCCCACTCTTTTCAAGGGCCTATGCAGTGGCCCACCTCTCTCTGAATACAACCTTGGGAGACAGAGAGGAGACTAACTTTTTCTCAGGTCCACCCTCTCCAAGCATCAGGGCTGCACCCAGGCTCCTTGCCATCTGTGGGGTACATGCTCAACTTCTCCATGTAGTTGCAGCCAGACTTTCCCCAATTTCCAAAGAATATGCTGCACCCTCTCCAAGGCCTGAGGTGCCATGACTCTTCCACTGCAATGAGGCAGAAGGCCCATCCTCTGTCTTAGGGGCAAACTCATCCTCTCCAAGTACTTGTGTAGGTCCACTCTCCTGGTTGAGGCTTCTTGACTTTAGACTTTAGCTTCCATAGTTCTGCCTCTGAAGATATTTTCCCCTTTTCTGAACCTCCCAGTCAAGATTGATGGTGTTGCCATTTATACAGATCCCAGAGCATTCTTATTAGCTTTCTATGTAATAAGCAAGTATTGTGCCCATCAGACAGCAGGAGATCACAAGTCCTCCCTGAATAACTCCATTTCCAATCCTGGCTTTTCTGAAATGGCTGACTGGTTCTACATTTGGTTAAATCCTCATGTGGGACACTATTCTCTGAGGTCTCCCTTCCTGGAAGCCCATAATTTTCCAGAACATCAATTTCTGGTTTCTTTGTACCCAAAAGTTCAGTTCTCAGCTTATCTATTTCCTGTTGCATTTCACTCTAAGCTGCAAGGAGAAACCAGGTTGCACTTTCTACATTTATTTTGGATATCTCTTTTGCCAAATATCTAAGTTCATAGCTTTTAAAATCTGCCTTCCAGCCAAAGCCACTAGTCAATTTTGCCAGATTATCTGCCATTTTAAAGCAAGGGTCACCTTCCTTCCAGTTTGCAATAACACGTGCCTCATTTCTATCTAGTGCTTCATTAGAGGCATCTCTAGATCCACAGTTGTACCAACAGTGCCTTCAATGCATTTTAGGGCTTCTCTATGAAATTCTTCACAACTCTTCCCAAATCTTCCCTTTATCCATTTTAAAAGCCATTCCAACATGCTTGATATTTGCAAACTGCAATAGTACCCCACTCCTGGTACCAAAATCTGTTCTAGTTTGCTAGCTGCCAGCATGTGCTATACCAGAAATGCAACAACTTTTAAAAGGGGGATTTATTAAGTTGCAAGTTCACAGTTCTAAGGACATGAAAATATCCCAATTAAAGCAAGAGGCTACCTTCACTCAAGTAAGGCCAATGAAGTTCAAGGTTTTTCTTTCAACTGGAAAAGGCACATGCCAAATATGGTGATGTCTGCTAGCTTCCTCTCCAAGCTTCATGTTTCATGAAGCTCCCTCAGGAGCATTTTCCTACTTCATCTACAAATCATCACTATCTGCGTGGGCTATCATCATTCTCATGGTCTCTTCTCATGGCTCTCTTGCCATTCTTCAGCTTTCTCCAAATTGTTCCCTCTTTTTAAAGGATTCCAGTAAATTAATCAAGACCCACCTGGAATTGATGGAGTCACATCTCCATCTTATGAAAATTTAATGCCCATATAGGATGTGTCACATATCCATGGAAATAATCTAATCAAAATATTTCCACCTACAGTATTGAATAGAGATTAAAAGAAACTGTTGCTCCCACCAGATTGGAGCAGGATTAAGACATGGCTTTTTTAGGGTACATAATCCTTTCAAACCTGCATAATCACATTTTGGTTTTATTGATTCTTTCTATTGTTCCTTTGTTTGCCCATTGATTAACCTCTGATTTAATCTTTGCTATTTCTCTTCTTCTATTTCCTTTGGAATCACTTTGCTCTTTTTTCTTGAATTCCTCTATGTGAGCAGTTAATCCTCAATTTTGGTCTTTCTTCTTTTTTAATATAGCCATTTAGGGCAATAAATTCCCCTCTCAGCACAGTCTTTGCTGAATCCCATAAGTTCTGATATGTTGTATTTTCATTTTCATTCATCTCAATAACTACAGATTTCTCTAGCAATTTCTTCTTTGATCCACTCATTGTTTAAGAGTGTTATTTAATTCCCATATATTTGTGAAAGTATTTGTTCATTAGTGGTTATTGATTTCCAGCTTCTCTCCATTGTGATCAGAGAAAGTGCTTTGAATAATTTCAATGTTTTTAAATTTATACAAACCAGTTTCATGCCTCAGCATATGGTCTGTTCTAGAGAATATTCCATGAGCATTAGATAAGAATGGATACCCTGCTCTTTTGGGGTATCATGACCTATGTATGTTTGTTAGGTCTAATTAATTTATCAAATTGCTTAAGTTTCTATTTCCTTGTTGATCCTCTGTCTGGTTGTTCTGTCTCTAGAGGAGAGTGATATATTGAAGTCACCTACTATTATTGTTAAAACATCTGTTCTTCCCTTCAGTTTTGCTAATGTCTGTCTCATGTACTTTGGAGTTCTTTGATTGGGAGGATAGCCATTTATGATTGTTATTTCATCTTGATTAATTATCCCTTTTGCTAATATATAGTGCCCTTCTTTGTCTCTTATACCTTTACATTTAAATTCTATTCAGTGTAATATTAGTATAGCTATTCTTGCTTTCTTTTGGTTACTGCTTGCATGGAACAGCTTTTTCCATCCTCTCACTTTCAATCTATTTATATCCTTGTGTCTAAAATGAATCTACTGTAAGCAGTATATACTGGGATTATATTTCTTAATCCATTCCACCAACCTGTATCTTTTAATTGGTAAATTTAATCCATTAGAATTCAAAATTATTACTGTAAAGGCATTTCTTGAATCTGCTATCTTATCCTTCAAATTTAACTTGTCAGATCTCTATGTTCTTTTATCTCTTTCTCTTTTTATCCTGTAGGTTACCCTTACTGGTACTCTTTTATTTTGTGCTCTCCTCTAGACTCCCCTCTCCTGTATTTTTTCTTCAATATTCCCTTTAAATACTCCCTTTAAATACTTTAAATACTTCCTTTAGTATTTCTTTTACAGCTGGTACTTTGTTGACATATTTTCTCAGCCTTTGTTTGTCTGGGAAAATTTTAATGACTCCCTCAGCTTTGAAGGACACTTTAGCTGGGTACAGAATTCTTGGCTAAAAAGTCTTTTTTCTTTCAGGATCTTGAATATATCATACTACTGCCTTATTGCCTCCATAGTGCCCAATGAGTAATTTGAACACAGACTTATGTAGTTTCCCTTGTATGCAGAAGGTAATTTTTCTCTCACTGCACTCAGGATTTTCTGTTTCTCTTCAACATTTGACAGACTGATTAATATGTGTCTTGGAGTAGGCCTATTTGGATTTATTCTATTTGGAGTTTGTTGGGCTTCTTTGATTTGCATATTTATGTCTTTTATAAAGATTGGGAATTTTTCCCCCTTTATGTCCTCCACTAATCTTCCTAGCCCTTTTCTCTATAATTTCCCTGAGAGCCAATTCAAATGTATCCATCTTTTTTGTCATTTGCTCTTTTGTGTATTCAAAATCAGTTGTCCTGTCCTCTAGTTCATGTAGTCTTTCTTCTGCCTCTTCAAATCTGCTGTGCTGTGTCTCCGATATATTTCTGATTTGGTATAAAGCATGTTTAATCTCTGTGATATTTGCTATTTTTAAATTTATTTTTTCAAATTCCTCCTTATGCTCTTCTTGATCTCCTTTGTCATTAAACATTCAGTGATTTTATTTAGTAAAGTTATATGAATACCTTTGATTAGTTGTTCTGAAATCTGTGTCTCCTCTGGTGTTTTAATTTGGTTATTAGACTGGACTGTATCTGTCTGCATCCTCATAAGGTTAGTGATCTTCTATTGTCTTCACAGCATGTAAATATCTTGATAGGGTTACTTTGGAAGTTGATTTCCCTCAGTAGTCTAAAGCTTTGTATTTGTGAGACAGGTGTGGAACAGGATGCAGTGTGTGGGGAAGAACACAACAGTGCGGCAACAGATTGCAATGCAGGTATATGCATGGGCCAGGGACACTACATTGTTGCCTGTGAGCATGGGGTGCAGGTCATGGGGCTGTGGATGTGCAGGCACAATCCTACCCTGCTGCCCCTGCGCTTTGTGCATGTGGACACCAGAGCCCTGCCCCCCAGAATTGCACACACCAGGGCTCTGACTTCCAGATCCACACACTGCACAGCCATATTCTCCTTATCAGGCACCCACAAATCCATGCATGGACCTCCTGAGCCCTGCAGCCCACCACTCTACCCCGCACATGTGTACATCCTTGCCCCACTCCAAAGCACAAATGCCCTTCTCCCTCACCTGGCAGATTCTCTCGGGAACAACTGTGCCATGTAGCCTCTGCCTTGCACAAGTGGGCACCCCTACCTCCACCACACCCTTGCACCTGTGGACCCATGCCTGTGCTCCACCCACCCATCATCACCCACCCCTAACACATGTCCCACAACCTCTGCGGCCTGAACATATGTATCTTCGCCCCTCATGACTTCTCCCCCTATCCAAGAATACACCCGTGTCCAAACTCCCTGTGGCCTAACTTCTGTACCTATACCCCACAGACTGACACCCACAACACACATGGTTCATGTGCCCACCTGCATCCTCCCATATACCAGCCCCAGCACATCAACTCAGCACCCCAATCACTTCCTGCTGCACCCTATCTCTTGGGCCACCTGCTGCACTCTGCTTTTGCACTCCAAGTCCTGCCTGAGCTGCATGTCACACCAATGTGTGTGGCCTGTATGTGCAGGTCAGTGCTTACCCAGAGCTGAGGGGTCATGGTGTGAGTGGGCATGTGCATGTGCAGGAGTCTGGGGGGCCGGATGATGATGTGTGCATGCACAGAGCTCAGGAGGGCCAGGCAGGGTGGAACAACTGTGTGGGCTGGGTGCAGGTCTGCCCAGGATGTAAGTGTGAACTTCTGCAGCACCAAGTGACTGTCTGCAGAAGTCAGGGAGTGGGAGGTGGGCATCAAGGGGGCTGGGTGCAGGTACACAGTTGTGAGAAGGGCTGGGGAAGACTGTGTGCTTTTACAGTAGAGGAGAGTTGAGCTGGGACAAGCATGCATGCATGTGGTTGTGCGGGGTATGGGACAGGGATGCCCAGGGAAGGGAGCTGGGGCAGAGATGCTTGGCGTTCAGTGGGGGGTGGTGTGGGTGGGTGACTGGATTCAGGTGTGTGGGGTGTGTGGGGAATCTCAGGGCAAGGGTGGCACGAGTGAGGGTAGCACTTTCATGGAACACTGCTTGGCTTATTTCCTTGTCCCTGTCTTCCCTTCCCTGCACTCCCGATGGCTCCGGGCTTCCATCTGGAAGTGGACACACTAGGTTTGCACTAGCTGGCCAGCCTCCAGATCTCTGTGTCTCAATTCTTCTGCTTTTTCAACCAGGGTCTCCCTATGGGGCATAGAAGACCCTTCCAGACCACTTACATCCTGAAATTGCTCTCCTGGTCTTTTTTTGGGACCCTTCTCTACCTGTTCTTTGGAGCAGGGGTAAACTTGACGTATGCTATTCCACCATCTTCCCAGAACAGCCACCATTTACTTTTTTTTTTTTTTCATGGGCAGGCACTGGGAATCGAACCCAGGTCTCTGGCATGGCAGGTGAGAATTCTGCCACTGAGCCACCATTGCACCACCCCACCATATACTTTTGAGAATAATAAATTAAAAAGAAAGACAAAAATTGGAATGACTATGAGGAGATAAAGCCAGCAAAATGATGTTATAAACAATAAACTGTACATTTAAAACTGTGACACTTTCAGGCTGAGTTGAACCTTGGTTTACTGCTGCTTTTCATATGAAAGAGATGAAGGCTTCATATGAAAGTGATCTTTGTTTTGTCACTGGATACTTACCCAAGCTGCTTCTATATATTTTCAATATCAAACTACTTGAAACAAAGATTGGTAAACTGTCATAGATTCCTTTACAATACATATTATTTAATTGCAAAAATGTTTGCACCATGATGTCTTCTGTGTTCATTTCTGCAATTTTACACATTCACACAGGCAGAAAAAGTTATTTTGCAACTGCTTTTGAACTTCAATTCTTGAGTTTTATCAGATACGCAGTACAGAGCACTACTGAACATAGCAACAATGGTGAGAGTTCTGGGGTATCAAATATCTTGTCTTCAGGACATTCAGAACTTCAGGTTAATGAAAGGCAATTGAGAGGCATTTAAACAGCCAGCCAGTAATGACAGAGATAAATAAGTAGATTATTTTTTTTCTCTATTTGCCTAAAATAAATTAGAATATCTATAACAGAAGAAGACTATTATTTTTGACATGAGTCATCTTAATTCTTAAGACTACAGGTCCTAAGAAGGCTAGTGCATTTATCTTTGCAGTCCATAATATTCTCCTGTAAATTGTTAAGGATGATCATTTAGGTCTTGTAATATAAAGACCATCACTACTTCAATTTTGGATTCCTATCTAACTTCAGGGTGCCTGACCTCCACCATTCCACCACATACTTTATTGTCTTGCTCTTTGTATATATTGGATAAACCCCCAATAAAAACTCTGAGACATTACAATAGCAGCATCTATGGTTAGAAATCAATACTTTTCAAACTTATATGTTTAAATTATTCTACTTGGTAAGACTAATTTATGAAACTGTGATTTATTTACAGTGTGTTTAGAGAAGCTTCTTTTTACTTTGATATGGTAAGGAATCTGATTTATAATTAAACTGTTGCATATTAAGCTAGCACTAAAATTATTCAACTGTTACATTAATAATTGTAACCATCTTGCAAGTGTTATAGTTTAGTGGATTAAGGCAGAAACCAGAGGTTTGTAAGTCATTATAACTTACAAAACTAAGTTCCCACAGTGGCCGTGGCTTTATAAGTCAGAAACTAACTCAACTATCAAAATCCTAATCCTTAAGGGAATCGCATTTGGAATGGAAAGTGAGTGCCATTCACTGAAAAAAAAAAAGAAGAAAAAGAATGATTAAATGTTTAAGTATAGCAAGAAAATTGAGTAATTTTCCAGACTTTAAGTGGGTTCTGTGTTTTCACTGCTGTGACCTATGATGTTGTATTTATTAATGATTTATATTTATAAAACAAACTGAGATTATTCTAATCTGTTAAATTCAAATTAAAATATTTTCTTAAATTTTTGGAGAGATGCAGTCAGAAAGTCATTTTATGTCATTTTATTTTAAAAAAGACAAACAACTCTGATAATTTAAATTACCTCTGTTGAAAATGAAATCTGATCTTTTTTAATTCCTTAAATATTCCATAGATTCTAGTGGACCATTTTTTACTTAATACAAATAATTATGATTTCTTATTACATGTATTACTCTTAAATTGCTCAGATAATTAGCCCCTATACATATTAATATATTAAGAAATAGCTGTCATTGATACCACATAGAAACTATATAGGGTATCTGTCACACTTACAGAGAAATCAGTACAAATAAATATACACTTTGGGTAGTTGGAAAAGTGAAAAATATTTAGTGATATTAATGATAAATGCACAAATTTAGAACCACACCTAACATTCATAATATATACACTTATTATTTATTGATGATATGATTATCCAAAATTAATTGAAGTACCAACAATGGACCTCAGTTGTATTAAGTAAGCACTTAGTGCTAACAGAAACTCTTGAGATAAGTGTTTTATTTTCCATATTTTACCGATTGAAAACTTAAGTAATTCTCACAAGGTCACAAGTGGATAAATGGAACAATCAAAACTAAAGCAAAAATTGTTGGCTTTAGTGCTCATGTCCTTGAATATGACTTCATTTCATTCTAAACACACCCTTTCTTTTTAGGAATTCCCATATTTAAATACTTTCTAAAGAATATATTATAGTCTCAGGTTTGTATAAAATAGTTTCAGCAAGAACAATCCTTCTGGAAAAATAAATTAAGTCATTTATATATATGTAAAGGTTACTTAGAATACTTTCATAAATAAAAGTAATATAGTATTTAATCTTCCAAATAAAGCTATGTCACAGTTTTCCATTGAACATTAATTTAAAATTATTTATTTGGCCCCTAGTGAGACACTCTGGGAGCAAATGAGGATGTGTAACACAAGAGCTCTGTCCTCAAAAATCTTATTTTAAAGAGATAACTTATTAACATGATGAACATAAGCAAATAGTAATAATAAAATGTTATTTAAAAAGTATAAATAAGATTAATGCTGTGGGGGCTTCTAACCCAAGAAACATATACCTAAAGGATGAAGAGTAGTTCATTAAAGAAAGAGAAGAAAGTAACATTTCAGTTAGTTGCAAATATGGACATACCAAATTGGAGGGTTAAAGCCTGATGAAAGAGAGGTAGGCTGTATGAAAGTTGTGAGTGCTTCAGTTTAACAAGGTGTGCTAAGGGGCACAGCAAGAGGTAATTTTAAGGAAGTGTGGATGCTGGGGTTTGAACTTTTTCCTTATTAGTGGAGAATCCTGTGAAGATGTTTGTGCAGGAAGCTAAATCATTCAGAACTGTACATCAGAGCAGTAGTATGAAAAAAAGTACTAGAATTGAAAATATCTTAAGCCTACCCAGTAAAATGGTTTATGCAATATTTCATTTACATGTAACCCAAACTTTAAATTGAAAGGCATACACCACAGTGCATAGAGGTCTACATATGTCTCTGTTAGAAAACAAAGGAATTGTCATTATTTTGTTTGTTTATTTTCATTTAGAGCAGGGCTTGGCAAACTAGAGCCCCTGAGTAAAATTCAGTCTGCTGCCTGATTCTGTAAAGAAAACAGAGTCATGCACATACATTTTTCTACAGTTGATTTCACTCTACAACAGCAGAGCTTATTATTTACTGCAGAGACCATGTGGCCACAAAGGCTAAAATATTTACTATCCATTCCTTTACAGAAAATGTCTTCCAGCCTCTATTCTAGGACAAAGGTCTATGTTGCACTAAACCAATTATTAGCTAGAGCAGACTATCTACCTCACTATGCAATCTCCAAGGTCTCTATGTTACCACATGCTATACTTTGGGGACATTCAAACCAAGAATCAGTTGACATTTATCAGCTTCCTTAAAGTAGGTTTTAAGCTATGCCAAGGTCTCTATCAAAAGTGGAAAAATGTAAGAAGGAACCAGAAAGCATCTTGAGATAGGAAATTTAAGAAAAATCAGAAAAGGATATATTTCTTCCTGCAAATAAAAATTATCTCCATGTGTTTGACACGTAAGCATTGTTTCACTAATTTACTTTGCTTAGCTCACCCAGTAGGGATATAAGTTGTACATCTCTGTGATCTACGTATTATCTAATATAGAAAAACCTTTTAACACTTATTTTATAAAATATTGGAGATACTTTCAAAAGACATGGGTCACACATAACTTAATCCCAGGCATCTACCTTCAATTCTATAAGATTATATACCTTCCTTAGCTGTTAAACCATCCAGTTGAGTTTGCCTTCTTTTACAGGTTAATAGAACTGTGTTGAGAAAGCCATGGGAATTCCATTTGTAAAGGACTAACTCTAAAATCTTTAACTTTCCCAGCAAAAGGATTTAGACAGCTCTTGTTAATCTTCATTTACCCCTTTCCAGAAAAGATGTTTCAGATTTTATGTAAGTCATAATTCATCGTCAAGTTTTGTCTTTTATGAAGGAGACCCAAACATGAGGGTTTAGGAGTCCTGGTATGGAATTTGTTTGTATGTGAAGTGGAAAATAAGAAAATTATTTTTTAGTGAAAAAAATGGCAGGGAAATTGATAGAAACAAGGAAAAAAAACTCGATTCAATCATAGCTAGGTGGACTTTTATGCCTCTAAGGATATCATTTACCTTTTAGACATAAGGATGATCAAACCAAACAAATGAACACAAAGCTTTTCCTTCTCTCTTCCTCTCTTAAGCCCATTTAACTGCACAGGTTGCTTGGCTCCAATTATTGGTGCCCCTGTGCCAAGGGTCTTTGTATAATCATCAGGTTTCATTACAGGCATATATGACAACAGATCTCCTTTCTTTTCAGGTGATTGTGCTGGCACACAGATATGAGCTGTCTTCATCAGTCACAAATCAAACTCCAATACGAATTGTACTGCACTGTCACTAAAGATGGCTTCCTAAAGGGAAAAGAATTGGCACAGGATGTGCTAAACACATTGCTAACGGCCTTCTTTTATTTCCATATATCTTTTTATGTTATTCCACTAGAATGTGTGACTGGTCACCCAGAGATTACACTTCCCTTTCAGCACATTATACCCTAAACAAATCCTTAGATTTGTTTAGATTGTCACACCACACAATGTGAAACTAAAGTGTGTCAATGCAATGGCAAATAAATAACAGAATTCTGGTTATCTAGAATGTCATTCATCCATTTCTGTATTATACATTTTTTAATCTTATGCCTATTATTTGCTAGGTATTCTTTGTCTGCGTATAAAGATGCTAAGAATCTGATTTCATAGTTCTTAAAAGCTTGTTTTAGTAAAGTAACTAGATTTGATTCTTCAGGATTTTTAACTGTTTTACTCTCACATATTAAACACCAATATAGTGCATGATTAATCTACCTTGAATAAATAATTTGGACAGGCACATTCTGTATGCTAGAAAGCCAAGAATTCCTGGAATGTTAGCACCAACAAACTGCTGATAGTATGTTTTCAACTAATAAAAAAATCAGGTAGCCATTCATAGCGTGCATAATAAACAACATATGAAATCATAAACATCATTCACCTTTGTTGTAGTTATGGTAAATTCAATTTCAATTCTACCTTCAGAAGGGACCATTACCTTGCCCATCATAATGGTAACTTCCATTAGAGTATATAAACCATTGTACTCAACCTCAAAAATTAAAATAAAAAAAAGTCTGCCAAATAACTTCACCAAGGGCATATTCATCTATTTTCTTTTGCTTATTATGTTATTATGGTGATTATGTGTCATGTGTCATGCTAATTTGTTCCTGTACATTAAAAAATCAAAATAAATTAAACTAGTTAGCAAACCCACAATTTGCTAATTAGCATCCGAACAATTATCATAACATAGTTTGGAAAATCAAAGAGAAGTAACATATAATCTTAACTTATTATCAATGTGAAGAAAGCATAACTGGCACTAATCCCCTGCAACAAAATTCTCTCCCTATATGTCTGTGCCTATCAGAAGTTCTTTGTTCTAGCTTCATTAAAACATATTAAGACCTGGATTTAAACAATACTGCTATCTTTCATTTATGTTGTTCAAGAAAAAATTCTACAAAAGAAAAGAAAAAGAAAAATCAAAACTTAAATGGAATCAATTCGGCAATTTTGCCTTCTTTAATTTCATTACTTTTGTCACAATGTAATTATAAATCAAAAAATAAACTTTCATTTTTGTCAGTGTCTTGAATTGTCACCTTCAAAATGAGGTCAAACTACCACACATTTCTACACAAATCTATAGAGTTAAAACATTTAGTTCATATTTCCACTCTTCAGGTCATATAGCAGCATAAATATTTTCCATTGTAGTTCACAAAAGGCTTTTTTTTTTTTTGGTATAAGAAGATGTATTATAGGTGATTTTAAGGATGAAAAGAAAAGTAGAGGAGGTAAAATAATGGGCCCTATTTCAGAAGAGGTGATCAACATCTTCAGTTGAATGGAAAGGAACAGTTCAAAAATGTAGTTCCAGATTTTTTAATGGTCATTATACAAAAGAAATTTGATGACAATTGAATACTAAGAGTGAAATAAACCTGCATTATTTTAATATAGCCTATTTGCTAACAGAATACCAAGGTGTCTTCATTCTATGCTTTCCAGCACAAATTTTGATCCTTTAGAGATTTGTGAATAGCAAGGTTATGTTAAAAATTGTTTCCATGGCATTATATTTGAAATGGACATTCAATCCAGTACTTGTTTTTTATTAAATTGTCTCCAATTATGTTTGTAAGTCCAACTTACCTCTTCAACTGACTGAAAGTTTAAGATATTTGTTTGCAAAAAAAAAAAACAAAAAAATATTTTATTCAGGCATATTTCTTAATTTAAAGGCCACAATAGTTTATTGGAAATAGAAAAGTGGAAAGTTCACATATTAAATAATGTTATTTTTTTCTAAATATTTTTATTTTCTTTCATAATTAGATTTTAAAATCAACTAGAATTCACCCATGAGTGTTTAGGAGGAATTTAGTTTAGTTTAACTTAGTTTTGTTCTCATTTGCTTTGTTTTCCACTACAAGTGGAGAACTCATTACTACCAAACATTCCACATATGTGTATATATATATATATATATATATATATATACATTTCCATATATTGCCATATACATACATATATATTCTTATACGTACATACAAACATGTATGTGTATGTATAGTAGATGATAACAATTAATGGATGGATGGATAGATAGGTAGGTAGGTAGAAAGATAGATAGATGGATAGACAGATAGATTGACAGATAGATTGAGATACATAGATAGAGACACCTTAGGGCAGGCATTGAATTGGGTTTCTCATTTCTGTTGCACTGGAACACTCATCTGCTTCTGATAACACAATGCTTTTGTTATTGTGGATTTGTAAAGCATTCTAAATCTAATACAGAAAGTCCCTTGTCTTGCCTTTTATTAACATTGACTTAGGGGGTGCAAGTGTAGTTCAGTGGTAGAATTCTCGTCTGCCATGAAGGAGACCTGGGTTTGATTCTCAGCCTATGCACTCCCCCCACCCCTCACACACAAAAAAAAACAATCAAGCAAACACACACACAAACAAACAAAAACAGGACAACAAGATACTCACATGGAAAAAGAAAGAAATGTCACCCTGTCATACAGCATACAACAAAAAAAGATTGACATATTCTTATGGTCCTCTATTTTTCCATATAAATTTTAGAATAAATTTATCAATTTTTCAAACAAGCCAATGGAATCTTGATTGAGATTGTTTTGAGTTTTTAGATTAACTTGAAAAAATTACTTTTGTGATATTAAGTTGTCAGTCCATTTTGTATATAACGTCTCTCCATTTACAGAGATAATCTTTTATAATCTCAATCTGACTTGATGCTATTACTATAGAATTCTGGTGTACCCTTTTAAGAATGAATTTCTATGTATTTATGGTATTTGTTCTATGGTAAATATCATATTTTTCATTATATTTACTAGTTGATTGTTTCTAGTGTGTAAAATGCCATTTTTTATTGACCTAATGATCAATAAAGTTACTAGGGTTTTAACTATAAATTTGCTAGTGGTTTATATATAGACAATCATATAATAAGATTAAAATTTTTCTTATTTCCCTATCCTTTGACTTTTAAATTATTGTTCTTGTCTTACTCAGTTCATTAAAAGCCCCAATACAATATAGAATAAATGAGATAATAATAGCCATCTTTGATCATTTCTTACTTTTACGGGTGATAATTCCTATACTTTCCAACTGTATATAGTGTTTCCTATAAGTTCCAGGTTTTCATCATGTATAAGGTAAAGGAATTTCCCTCCTTGGCCTAATTTGCTATTTTTCTCATAAATGGATACCAAACTTTCTGTTTTATTGTGGAAAATAATATATACAGAAAAGCAACACATTTCAAAGCATACTTTAACAATTGGTTATAGAACAGATTTTAGAGTTTGGTGTGGATTACAATTCCACAATTTTAGATTTTTCCTTCTAACCACTCCAAGACACTGAAAACTAAAAGAAATAGCAATATAATGATTCAGCAGTCATACTCATTTGTTAAATCGTATCATCTCTGTTATAACTCCATCTTCTCCTTTGATCTTTCTCCCAATCTTTACAGTATTTGGGCTGTGGTCATTATAACTTTTTCATGTTGTACAGGGCTGTCAATAATATGGGATAGGGGATTAGAGCTAGTTAATGTTCTGGAGAGGCTGGCCCCTCTGGGTTTCAGGACTTATCTGGCTTAGGAAACCATTTGGAGGTTGTAGGAGTCATGTAGTGCATGGAACCTTTGTAAAATCTCAGATAAAGCCCCAGGTGTTCTTAAGGGTTGCCAGGAATGGATTTTGTTGGGGTTTGGCAAACCATGATGGTAGAAATCTCTAGCTGAAGCTTGCATAAGAGTAGCTTCCACAGTAGCCTCTCAACTCTATTTGAACTCTCCCAGCCACTGGTACCTTATTTGTTACAATTATTTTCCCTCTTTTGGTCAAGAAAGCATTGCCAATGCCATGGTGCCAAGACTACATTCATCCCTAGGAGTCATATCCCATGTTGCCAGGGAGACACTCCCCCCTGCATGTCAAGTTCCACTTAGGTGGGAGGATAATGATTTCACCTGTGGAGTTGGGCTTAGAGACAGACAGGCCACATCTGAAGAACCAAAGAGGTCTTCTGGAAGTAACTCTTAGTCATAACTATAGGTGGACTAAGCTTCTGTGCTACATAAATGAGCTTTACAAGAGCAAGCCTCAAGATCAAGGGCTTGGCCTATTGACTTGGCAGTCCATAATATTTGAGACAGTATCAGGGATTTCCCTGGTGGTAAAGTTTAATAGTTCCGTATTTTTCCTTCCATCTCGCAAGTGACCTGTCAATAGTTTTTAATTATCTGCTCAACATACTCTGGGATATATTTGGATATTACATAAAGCTACATAGAATTACAAACCCTCATTCCCATTCAGGGCTCCCTGTTTAAGTGATCTATCCAGAAAGGTTGAGTTAGATTATGTGCTACTGAAAATAAAGATTCTGGACAAAGCAGACCTCTTTCGGTTTGGTTTCATAGAGTAAGTAAAATTCTAAAATACAATGTCTTCCATTCCTCCTGTATTCTGATTTATTTTAGTCCCAACCCAATTGGTTTCATTCTTATCTCTAATTAAAGCCTAATCTATTTTTCTATTTCTTTAATCATTATTGTATGTGAAAGTGCTGACCCTGAGAACAGTAGAAGTCCTACTCTGAATCTTAGGTGTCACAAAGGTACCCAAAGTTCCAGGGAAATACCAGGTTATACATATATAGCACAGCCTTTCAAAATCTTATGGCTCCAGACTAAATGTGACTTCTATAAGAGCTTACAATCTAGGCCCCAATTTTCTTATAAGTATTTTCTAAATGAGACCATACAATATTTGCTCTTTTGATTCTGGCTTACTTTGCATCATGTAATGTCCCACAGGTTCATTCACAATGTTGCATGCCTCATGTGCTTTCTGTGGCAGCACATTTGATCATATGTGTACAACACAGATCACCATTCTACTCAGTCAGTATATCCTTGGGCATCATGTATAATGTCCCAAGTCAACAATCCATCAACATTCTCCTTTTAGACAATTTTTACTGTTCCCAAGAGAAAAATAACTGACAAACCCTCACCAAATAGAAAATTCAAACTTCCTCTTAACTCTTTCCCATCCCCATCCCCATTATTTACCACTGGTATTGCTGTGATACTGTTGATGTCTTCCTGTTAATCATAGCCTTAACATGCCATAGTAGCTTTCCCCCCAAACACTGATATTATACATTCTTTTTACAAGATTCATCCCTTTGAAGTAATTCATGCAAGAACTTATTTATATTTGTAGTGTTAATCAGTGGGATATATGGATCTGTCAACCTCTTTCAATCATCTTCATCTTCAGAATGGCAATATTACTTATAGACCTACTAATAAACTGCCTTCATTCCTATCTATTCCTTTACATTTAAGTTCAACCTCATTAGATGACCATTCACCCATCTCTATCTTGCATATATCTCTAGGTCCCCTATATTCTCTTTTAAATGCCTCTGAGTTTACCTTCACCATGGTCATAAATGCAAAATCATACAGGATCTATCCTTTCATGTCTGGTTACTTTCACTCAGCATTATGCCAAGTTTCATCCATCTTGTCATATACTTCAGGATGTCATTTCATCTTATTGCTGCATAATATTCCAACATATGTATATGCCACATTTTTCTGATCCATTCCTCTTTTGATGTACACTTGGATTATTCCCATCTTTTGGTGATTGTGAATTATGCTACTATAAACATCGGTGTGCAAATGTCTGTTCACTTGCACTGCCCTAAGCTTTTCTGGGTATATACCGAGTATTAGTATTGCCAGTCATAGGGCACCTTAATATTTAGTTTTCTAGGGAACTACCAGACTGTCTTCCATACTGGCTGTACCAGTATAAATTTCCATCAGCAGTGCATAATGCAGGTAAGTTTTTAGTTCTATTTTCATATTGTCAATGTAGTACATTACATTTATATTGCTTTCTAAACTTAAATCACCTTTGTATTCCTGGACAAGTCCATTTGGTTAGGATGGAGTGTTATTTTAAAATACTGCTGCATAATAATTGCTTTTATTTTGTTAAGAATTCTGGCATCTATGTGAAAACTTGCCTATAACTTCCTTCTTTTGTGCTTAAGTCAGCCGCCTCTTAAAAGATCTTGAAGAGAACCCTATCATCTGGTATTCATGGACTGAATATAGTCACTTAATTCTGATTAATAGAATATGACAGTAGTTATAGGATGCCACGTCCAGTATTACTAAAAATACTGTGGATGCCATCTTGAATGTTTCCTTGCTCTCTACACTCTCGGGTGTCCCTCTCTGGGAAAAGCAAGCTATGGTATCATACACAGCCCAAAGGAAAGAACCTCCTGGCAGGGAAGACATGTCTAAGTTCAATAATTGGCATGTACCTGAGGCCTGCCAACAGCAATGTGACTGAACTGGAGAGGGAGAGGGTGGTCCCCCATTCAAACCTTTAGATTCCTACAGTCCCTATTGGCACATTGATGACAGCTGAGAAACCGGTCCTGATCCAGAACCTTACAGATAAGCAGCTCTTGAATTGCTGACCCATAAAAACAGAGATTTTTTTGTTTGTTTGTTTTTCTTGTCACTGAGCTTTGGAGTTATTCGTTACACAAAAGCAGATATCTAGTACATTTTGGGGGGAATTCAACTTATACTATTATCAAAGAATGGATGCAGGAATCTTCCCTCTTTCTCACTCTATGTAGGTTGTAAAAGATTAGATCTACTTAGTTCTTGACTCTCTGATAGAGTACAATACACATTTTAAACCATTTCAGACATGTTTGTTTGTTTTTCCCTGTGGGAATATTTTAAATTACTAATTTAAATTCCTTATGAATTATAGGGATTGTTCTTCTTGAGTCATTTTTAGTCATTTTTGGTATTTTAGAGTTTCACATACCCCTGGAAAACATGTTCTTAAACTTAATACATTCCTGTGGGTATGAATCCCTTATAAGAAGAATCTTTTGATGAGGTTACTGCACTTAAAGTATGCCCCACATCAATCAGCATGGGTCTTAAACTTATTACTGGAGTCCTTTATAAGAGAATGAAATTCAGACAAAATTAGAGAAAGCCACAGGAAACAAGAGGCTGAAACAGAATCTGGGATTAAAGGAGTAGAACAAGATATTCTGCCATGTGCTTTGCCATATGACAGAAAAACCAAGGATTACCAGCAGCCAGTCCAGAATGCCACAGGTTTTGGAGAGAAAGTGTCACTTTGATGATGCCTTGATCTGAACATTTCACTGGTCTCAAAACCATGAGTGAATAAATTCCCATTGTTTAACCCACCCCATTTCTTGGTATTCTCTTAAGCAGCCTAGGACTCTAAAACACTGTTTTTCTAGGGTAGTATATAATATACCTTCATTTTAAACTATATTTTAATACCTGCTGTTATTGAAATTATGTCCATTTTATGTTCTAATATTTTTAATTAATGCCGTATCTTTTTTCTTTATTCAACTTAAAGTTTTGTCAATTTAATTAGTATTTAAAGAACCAGACTTTGGGAGTTTTCAAAATCCTATTACACATTGTTTTTCTATTTAGTTAATTTGTTTTTTATTCTATCATTTTCCTACTGTCTATTTTAGTGTTCATTTTCTAGCTCCTTAAGTCATATATTTAGATTGTTAATCTTTAAATTGTCTTCTTTTCAAATATATGAAGTTTAGACGATAAATTTCCCTATAACTATTGCTTGTTTTACATCCATATTGCAAATTTGATAAGCAGTATTCTCATTGTTAACTAATTTAGTTTCAATTTTGATTCCTTCTGGACTCAAATATGAAATGTAGACATATGAATTTTTTTATCCATTTGTGAATATTGATTTATAACGATGACATTTTGGTACAAAATACGTGTTTATAAAATCTACTGATTGAAATTAATTGGCTCATATGTTCAATTCATAATGGGTCTGTTTGTGCATGAAAATAATGGTCTCCAATGACTCCCTAACCATTGATAATCACACACGTGTGTAACCCTTCTCTCTGAGTGTGAGAACTTTTGATGAGACATTTGGTTAAGGTGAGACTGGTCTCATTCAGGCTATTTCTCAATCCTATTATTGGAGTCCTTTATAAATAGAATGAATACAAAGAGAGTGGGAAAAGACCATGAAAGCAAGCCGAAATCAATGAAAACTAGAAGAGAAGGGAGAGACCACACAGTGTTGCTGTGTGCCTTGCCATGTGACAGAAGAACAAAGATCACAGGCAGCCAGTCTATGGGAAGAAAGCATTGCATTTATGATGACTTGATATGGACATTTTCTTGGACTTAAACTGTAAGCTAATAAATTCTCACTGTTTAAACCAATCCATTTCATGGTATCTGCTTTCAGCAGGCTAGGAAACTAAACCAGATTTTGATACTAGGATGTGAGGTTCTACTATTGCAAATACCAAAAATGTGGAAATTGCTTTTGAATTAGGTAATAGGTAGAGGCTGGTAGAAAAGGCTTAGATTGCTTTGAAGAGACTGTTGGTGGAATTATGGATGCAAAAGGTACTTCCAATGAGGCTGTAGTCAGAAATGATGAATGTCCCATTGGAAACTGGATCAAAAGCAACCATTGCAATGTTTCCAAATGTGGGCTTCTTTGACTTTATCCTACATGGGATTTATTAGTCATTAATTTGAAGTTTTTCAGTTCTCAACAATTTTTGAAAATTATGTATTGTTAGATTATTGCTTCTCACCCATTACCTTTTTTATTTCCTTTGGATTTTGATTAAGACATATTTTTTGAACCTTATCTTCCTAGCTCCTGTGTTTCTACTATTTGGTTTATTCTTTATTCCTCCATGCACAGTTATGGCATTTAGATACAGTATTTTCTACTTCTGGAATGATTTATTTTTTCTTTTGGGGGTGGATCAATTTCTCCTCTGAATTTCTCTATTTAGACACATTATATTGCTGGAAAAGGAATTTCTTTTCTCTCTTGTAAATTCTATCCAACATTCAAAGTCTAGTTATGTCATTTTGAAACTTCCTTAATTCTCAAAACTTAAGTTATTTACACATTTCTCTTTGTTCCCAAGGCAATTGGCATACTTCCAAATCCTAGCAACCATTAGCCAAGTATGAAGAAATAGTCTATCATCAGAGGTATGTTAAATAAGAAATAAGCACGTCCAATCATTAAAATACCACACGATCCAGTTTAAGCTAAACATCAATTATCCATGTACTTATGGGAGAATGAAAGATGACTTAATTGGCTGAGTCATTGAAGAAAAGTAAACGTTAGGTCTTTATCCAATTCATTTTGAATCAGTCTGATCAAGCAAGCTTGTGATTTTGATATAATTATAGATTAGTACAAAATTATAGGTATAGCTCAGAAATTTCAAAAGTTCACATTATGAAAATCAATTTTTAACATTTTTAATGTTAGGATTTCAAAAAGATTTAAGCAATCCAGCATTATACTGGATAGCTAATACCACATCTTAGCCCTAAGGTGAGAATCAATTTATTATCTAATAATATGCCCAAATTTTTTGCAGAGCACATTTTACAAACTATTAAGTGGACCAGTTTAAATGTGAAAGAGTTTCTGAATTCTAATTACCAAGGCCAAATTAACAAAATATCAATTTAATACATGCATAAAGTCAAAAATTTATGAGACCCTAAGTGAAGACATCTATTAATTACTCATCAAGGTAGTGACTAATTTTGTTAGTTCAAAAGAAACAAAAATTTGCTGAGCTGAATGTATATCAACATAAAAGCAAGTCTGAAGCCATATTAAAGAGTTGTATATTACAATGATAAAGAAAATCCTCTTTAAGATAAAGGAATTAGTTGAAAATAAAAGCATAGGTGATTGAATTATTTATTAAAAGTTCACTTAAATAAATGAAAATATACTATATATGCATTATTCTCTTTTTGCTACACAATCTTCTCCACTGAAGACCACCATGTTTTCCCATAACAGCCTATGCTTAGGTTTATCTTTAAAGATAATCCATGATATTAACATTATGCATTTACTGCTTATTTTTTTCACCAACTGTAAACTCTGTAAAGGATGAATTTTTCTAGTTTCTTGTTGTAACCACAGTATCTGGCACAAAGCTTATAAAAGGTCACACTAAGTGAATGAACTAAGCTCATTTTATTTAAGTCAGGCAAGGATCTAATTGAGGACCTATTTAAAGAATTTAAAGGCTACTGTTCTGATATATATAATATTTTACAAAAGTAGCTCTCTTCTAATCATGTATTATATCTATATAAAAACATAGAGGTAGATACAAATAAAGTATGAAATCCATCAGTGTCAATATTTATCCAGCTTCAACTGTAACATACAACTTTTTAAAAATAAAACTTTTAAGAGTCTATGTTAGACCTTTACAAAATCAGGAATCTTCAAGTACTTCTAACAATAGGCCACAGGACAAACTTCCAGGAAGATGGTGGAGCAGAGCGGCTTAAATTCACTCCTGCTCCATGGAAAAAGATAGGGACAGGGAGAAAATGACTGGGATTGTGGTCCCAGGGTGTGAGTAAACAAAGAGTGTCTCTAGGATGTTCTAGGGGAGGAGAGAGATGGGGGATTGGAACAGTGAGAGTGGAATAGGTCGCTCAGTGGTTATCCCCACCAAGGGTGGGCTGTGGCATGAGGGTAGGTGTGATTGAAGGGAACTGATCATTCCGAAACTTCCAACCTACCCCAGCTCCTGGCTGGGGAAACCTCCCTGAGCAGCTCCATAGTCAGCAGCACACAAAAGCTGACTGATCCCCCACTGTGGGGACCAGGCCCCCGGGCCCAGCTGGTTGCTAGGAGTAGCCTGCACCAAGGGCATGGTATCTGAAGGATCTGGGCAGTGCTGGTGAACTGATCCCCCAGGTGCTGGTTAGCTCCCCATTCCCTCCAGCAGGACGGCCTGTTATACTCCCGTGGACAGGGAGCAACACCATCTCTGTGCCTATTGATCTTCCAGCAGTTGTAGTCCAGGAGGGGTGGGCCTGAGGGAGGAGGAGCCTCATGCACACCACCTTCTAGTGAGAAGTTATAAGTGCAGGTACGCTAACTCTCTATCTACCTACCTTTTTGTTTTGTTCCTAATATTCATTTTTTTCTTTCTTCTTTTTTTAACATATTTTCCTCTATATTTATTTTTATTAGTAGTATTGTAATTTGTATTATTTTCATTTTATTTATATATGTTTTGTATATTTATATTTTATTCACTATTTTCATTATTAACATTACTTGTTTTTCTCTTAAATAGTCTCCTCCTTTAGTGGGCGCCAGTCTGAGTTTATTCCCAATATATCTTGGGGTATCTCCTCCTGACTTTGTGACCTACTAGTGTCGAGGTGTGATTTGTTGTTGTAGTTGTTGTTGCTTCACATTTTTATTTTATTGTATTATTATTATTACTAATTTCTTTTTTGTTGGTCATGGATGTGATGGTTAGGTTCTGGTGTCAACTTGGTCAAGTGATTATGTCCAGTTTTATGGTCAAGTAGGCACTGGACTTACGTTGCTGAAAGGATTTTTCAGACCTGGTGCATAAACTAGAATGCTGGTATATTAAATGATCAGTCAGTTGACTACAACTGTGGCTTATTACATCTGTGATCAACTATGGCAGGTCTCCCACCAATGAGATAATCCAATCCGTTGAAGGTTTTTCAGAAAGAAGAGAGACTCTTCCACTGCTTCTTCAGTTAGCAAGTCTCTCCTGTGGATTTCATCCAGACCTTTCATGAGAATTACCAGCATCACAGACTTCCCTGTGGATTTTGGACTCTTCCATTTTCATAGTTGTGTGAGACACCATTATAAATCTCATATTTATAGACATCTCCTGTTGATTCTTTTTCTCTAGAGAACCCTGACTAATACAGCTGGGTGCCAAAAGTGGGGCGGTTCTTGAGAAAAAGAATCTTAAAAATGAGATTTTACACTAGGTTTTCTACTCTAAGATTCACAGACACTAATAACTCTGTTTTCAATAATCAAGATGGCACTGACAGTCTATGGGGTGAGTTGGCAAAAGAGATATTTAAAATATCACCATTAGATTCTGCAAATTGTACTCTCATATGAGGCAAGGCTCTGGGTCAGCGTGTTTTTATCACTGCTACAGAGTTTTGAGGAATTAAGAGGTATAATGCTGTTGACAGATTGTTGTTAGATATGCTGGATACATTATTAGAGAAAAGGATGAGCTGAAGGCTTCAAATTTTCAATTTAAGCACCATACGAATGATGTGAAAGTTTCCATGTTAGCCCTGAAAGAAAATCTTATTTCTGGTGGTCATAGACTTAAGATATCTGAAAACCAGACACAGAGCTTCATTGTGTGAGTAGCAGATTTACGATATAAACTAAAATTTCAACCTTGCAGGGCATCTACTGTTGAAGAGTAGTGTCTTTGACTGGAAAAGAAAGGGATCCTGAAACTTGCGATGGAATATATGGTTTGCTAATGATGACAATGGGGAGATGGACTCCATGGAATCTGTGAACCTTTGCTAGGTAGATCTGTAATGGCTATCCTGCAGAAAGACCTTCCTGACCTACAACCTGCCTTGAGGAAACAATTTCCTAGCCTCCAGTCTGCCCATAGGAGTCTGCCATCTAGCCTCCAACTAACAAGATTAAACTTTCAGTACCTGCTAACCCTATAACCTCTGGGGAAAAGGCCCTCACTCCTTTGCTGGAACAACTAAACCTATGTCACCAGATGAAACTGCAATGAAATGCCCTGAGGTAATTGACTTTTTAGATATATCTATTTCTTTTCATAACACATCCCACCACCCCTCTTTTCTTCCATACATTTAACTAGACTAAAGTCCCAATAGGCTCTAAAAGATGAGGGATAAAGTTTGACCCATGAGAAGGTATGCTATACTCCAAAAGAACTGTATGAGTTTTCCAAACTGTATAGGCAATAATCAGGGGAATAAGAATGGGACTGGATATTAAGGGTGTGGGATAATGGTGGAAAGAATATAAGGGTGGGTTAAGCTAAATTTATTGATAAGGAAACATTAAGCAGAGATTCTGCATTCATTGTTGTAGCTTAAGGGGTTAGAAATGACATTTACAGTTTGTTGGATAGTGGACTGAAACATGAATCAAAAGGCAAAAGGTGGCTGACATTAACTGAGGTTGAAATGCCAGAACTGCCCTTGTTAAATGTAGATGAGGGTATCCAGAGGCTTCTAGAGATTGATTGTTAGAGTGGATTTATCATGGAAGATCTGCTCATACACTCCAGGAATGTCTAGAAGACACATCTTTCACCAAAACCTTGAGAAATAAATTCATGATACTAGCTCAATCATTCATGAATAGCTCTGTAGTCACCCTTCTGTGGAGGTCAGATATTATTGTGGGAACTGCTGTCACTGAGCTGGAATCCTTAAACTCAATGGGAATGATCAGGTCTTGAGTTGATAGGAGCCATGTGGTGACAGTTAATCACCATATACAAGGTGGGTATGGTCACCATAATGGACAGCAGACTCAAAATAGCAGTCAAAATAATCTGACCGGCAAAGACATTTGGCATTGGCTAGTAGATCATGGGGTGCCTAGAATAAAATAGATGGGCAGTGTACTAAATTCTTGTTTTATATGCATAAGCAGAATAATTCTAGGTCAAATGAACAGATGTCTAACTGAATTACAAAAAGCAGTCATGGCTCCTTAATCAATTTCCAGACTTGAGACAGTTTGCAGACACAGAGCCCCTCGAATGAGGGGAGGACTGGGTACTCTTGGGGAAGGACTCTTTTATACTCCTCAAAATTTACAGTTAACATTCCTCCCTACTTTCCCCAAGGAGACCTATGGCCTTTTACTAGGGTGGTTGCATACTGGGGAGTAAGAAATAGCCAGATATTTGGGGGATTAGTGGACACTGACTTGGAAGTAACACTAATTCTAGGAGACCCAAAATGAATATCACTCTGATCCACCAATCAGAATAGAGACTTATGGAGATTAGGTGATTGATGGAGTTTTAGCTCAGGTCCATTTCATAGTGGGTCCAGTGGGTTCCTAGATCTATTCTGTGGTCATTTCCTTAGCTCCAGAATGCATAGTTGGAATTGACATACTCAGCAACTGGTAGAATCCCCACATTGGTTATCTGACTCATGGAGTGAGGGCTATTATGGTAGGAAAGGCCAAGTAGAAGCCACTAGGACTGCCCTTCCCTAGAAAAATAGTGGAATAGAAACAATACCTTTTTTTTGGAGGAATTGCAGAGATTAGTGCCACTTTGAAGGACTTAAAGGATGCAGGGGTGTTGATTCCCACCACAACCCCATTCAACTCTCCTATTTGACCTACGCAGAAAACAGATGGAGCTTGGAGGATGACAGTGGATTATCATAAACTTAACCAGATGGTGCCTCCAACTGCAGTTGCTGTTCCAAATGTGATAGTCTTGCATGTGCAAACCAACACATTATCTGATACCTGGTGTGCAGCTATTGATCTGGCAAGTGCTTTTTTTTCAATAGCTATCAGTATGGACCACCAGAAATAATTTTTATTCAGCTTGAAAGGACAGAAATATACCTTCACTGTCCTGTCTCAGGGGTATATTAATTCTCCAGCTTTATATAGCAAACTTATCCTCAGACACCTTAAACATTTCTCCCTCCCAGAAGTCATCACACTGGCCACTATATTGATGATCTCATGCTGATTGGACATAATGATCAAGAAGCAGCAACTACTCCAGCCTTAATGATAAGGCATTTTCATGTCAAGAGATGGGAGATAAATCCAACAAAAATACAGGGGACATCTACCACAGTGAAATTTCTAGGTGTCCAGTGGTAAGGGCATGTTGAAATATCCCTTCTAAGGTAAAGGATTAGGCTGTTGTGTCTGGCCTCTCTTATGACCAGAAAGAGGCACAACACCTAGTTGGCCTCTTTAGATTTTGGAGAGAACAGATTCTTCATTTGGTGTGCTACTCCAGTCCATTTACCGAGTGACCAGAAAAACTGCTAGTTTTGAATGGGGAAAGGAATGAGAAGAGGGTCTGCCACATGTCCAAGTTGTTGTGCAAGCTTCTCTGCAATGTGGACCATATGACCCATCAGATCCAATGGTGCTGGAAGTGTCAATGGTAAATAGGATACTGTCTGAAAACTTTAGCAGGGCCCTATAGGAGAGTCACAATGCAGACCCTTAGGATTTTGGATCAAAGCCTTATAATCCACTGCAGATAACTATTTTCCATTTAAGAATCAGCTTTTAGTCTGCTACTAGGCCCTAGTAGAGGTTAAATGCTTAATTATGGGCCTCCAAGTTACCATGAGACCAGAGATGCCTATCATGAGTTGGGTGTTGTCTGGCCCACCAAGACATAAATTTGGGCATGCAAAGGAGCACTCCATCATAAAATAGAAATGGTATATTAGAGATAGGTCTCAAGCAGTTCCTGAAGGCACAAGTAAGTTACATGAGGAAATGGCCCAAATGTCCATGGTCCACACTTCTGTCATATTACCTTCTCTTTCCCAGGCCAGATCTATGGCCTCTTAGAGAGTTCCTTATAGTCAATTGACTAAGGAAGAGAAAACTCATGCCTGGTTTACTGAAAGTCCTGCACAATATGCAGGGACCATCCAGAATAGCTACAGCACTACAACCCCTTTAAAGGACAGTGGTCAGGGAAAATCCTCCCAGTGGGTAGAAATTTGAGCAGCACACCTGGCTGTTCATTTTCCTTGGAAGGAGAACTGGCCAAAGGTGCATTTGTATATTGACTCATGGGCTGTTACTAATGGTTTGGTTGTATGGTCAGGGACTTGGAAGGAGCATGATTGGAAAATTGGTGACAAAGAGGTCTGGGGAAGTGGTATGTGGATAGGCCTTTGTGAGTGGGCAATGAACATGAAGATATTTGTGTCCCACGTGAGTGCTCATTAGAGGGTGACTTCAGCAGAGGAAAACTTTAACAATCAAGCATAATAGATGACTCATCTTGTCAATATAAGTCATCCTCTCTCCTCAGCCACTCCTGCCATGGCCCAATGGGCTCATGATCAAAGTGGCCATGGTGGTAGGGACAGAGGTTATGCATGGGCTCAGCCACATGGACTTTCACTCACCAAGGTTGACCTGGCTGTGGTCACTTCTGAGTGCACAATATGCCAGTAGCAGAGAACCATACTCAGTCCTTGATATGACAGCATTCCCAGAGGTGATCAGACTTTTACCTGGTGGAAAGTTGATTGCATTGTTCTACTTCCATCAGGGAAGGGGCAGTGAATTGTTCCAACTGGAGTAGACACATACTCCGGATATTGGTTTGCATTCACTTCATGCAAAGCTTCCACAAAACTACCATTTGTGGACTTATAGAATGCCTTATCTACCTATCATGGTATTCCACACAGCATTGCTTCTGATCAAATAACCCACTTCAGAGCAAATGAAATGCAGGAATGGGCACATGTTCATGGAATTCTCTGGTCTTGCCATTTTCCCCACCCTCCAGAGGCAACTGGGTTGATAGAATGGAGGAATGACCTTTTGAAGATCTAATAATGACATGAAATAGGTGGCAATACCTTGCAGGGTTAGGGTAATGTTCTACAGGAGGCTGTGTGTGCTTCAAATCAGCGTCCACTCTATGGCACTGTTACTCCAATATCCAGGATTCATAGGTCCAGAAATCAAGGGTGGAAATGGGAGTGGCAGCACTTTCTGTCACCCCTTGTGATCCACTAAGAAAATCTTTGCTTTCTGTCCCTAAAACCTTAAGCTCTGCTGGTTTACAAGTCTTGTTCTCAAAGTGGGAGTGCTCTTACCAGGAGACACAACAATGATTCTATTGAATTGGAAGATAAGATTGCCTCCTGGCCACTTTGGGCATCTCATGCCACTGAATTAACAGGTATGAAATGGGATTACTTCTCTTTCTGAGGTGATTGATCCTGACAGTCAAGGGTAAATAGTAATGCAACTACACAATGGAAGTAAAAGGAGAGTTTTCCTGGAATACAGGAGATCCCCTAGGGTGTCTCTTAGTACTACTATGCTATGTGATTAAAGCCTTTGGAGAACTGCAACCAAATCCAGTCAGGACTACCAGTGGCACAAAAACTTCAGGAAAGAAATTCTGGGTCACCCCACCTGGCAAAGAGCTATGGCCAGCTGAAGTGTTTGCTGAGGGCAAAGGAGATATGGAATGGATAGTAAAAGAAGATGGTGATAAATATGAAGTACAACCATGTGACCCATCATGGAAATGAGGACTGTGATGGTATCAATATTTTCTCCCCATTTTGTTATTACTATGTTTGCTCTTGTACATAAGCAAATATCTTGTTCTCCTCTTATCGTATGACATAAGTTGTATTATTCATGTTGCCATATTTAAGCCAGAGGATATGATGTTTAAGAGTGAATGCAACCTAAAAAGTTGCACCCTATTCTGGAGAGATGTAGTACATTTCCAATTGTATGCAGGACAGTTGCATATTGTTAGGTAAACAGATATCTGCTATTGTTTTCTATTTGGAAATTAAGCATTTCAAGGTGATGTCATAGCTGCAAGATGACAAGGGGTGGACTGTAATGGTTAGGTTCTGGTGACAAATTGGCCAAGTGATTATACCCAACTGTCTGATCAAGGAAGCACTGGCCTGATGATCACTGCAAGTATATTTCTTGACTGGTTGATAAACCAGAAGGTTGGTGTATTTAATCTTCAGTCAGTTGATAGCATCTATGGCTTATTACATCTCTGATCAACAAAGGCATGTCTCCCACCAATGAGATAACTGCTTCTTTAGTCAGTGAGCCTATCCTGTGGCATTCATCCATACCTTTCATCAGAGCTGCCAGCTTCACAGCCTATTTTGTGGATTTTGGACTCTTCCATTGCCATAGTTACATGAGACAATTTTATAAATCTCATATTTATGAATATCTCCTGTTGGCTCTGTTTCTCTAGAGAACCTTGATGAATACAATGGGCCAGAAATCAAGTATGGGTCTTCTGTGTGGGACATAGTCATTCTACCACTGAAGCAGCTGTTCATCATTATTTAGCTTTTAGTAGGCCCTCAAGTTGAATTGTATCCCCCACATAAGATCTGGGCCTTTTTCTGGTGGAGAATAGCTGACAAAACAAGTACAAAAGAAAATCTTCAATTCAAATTCAAGTAAATTCAAAACATTACATGAGTGAAGGGAAACAACTTGTAAAATAGCATTATGAAGATAATTAAATGCCCTGAACACAACAGAATATCACAAAGCATGTGAAGATAAAAGCAGGAATGGCTAAGCCAAATGGCCAATTCAAAACTCCAGAGGTGACTCCAAATATGGACCAACTACTTCAAGGATATTTATGAAGAAATAAATGATATCAGGAAGACAGTAGAAGAGCATAAAGAAGAATACAAATGATTAAATTTAAATGTGAAAGATCTCACAGAAGTGAAAGAATCAGTAGGCCAAATTAGAAATATACCAGATACACATGATAGTAGATTTGAAGGAACAGAAGGAAAAATAGGTGAGTTAGAAGACAGAACTATTGAACTAGAACACCCAAAAGAACAAATGTCAAGAAAGATGAAAAAAAATAAAATTACAAGGCCTTAGGGAACTAATAAACACCAAGAGGCATGCAACTGTAAGAATCATTGATGTCCCAGAAGGAGAAGAGAAGAGTAAAGGGTTGAGAAATTTAGTTGAAGATATAATGGGGAAAAACTTCCCAACCCTTATAAAGGACATAAATATGTGAATCAAAGAGACCTAACAAATTCCAAATAGAAAAAATCTGAATGTGCCTACTCCAAGACACATATTAATCAAACTGTTAAATGGTGAAGAGAAACAGAAAGTCCTGAATGCAGCACAAGAAAACTGATCTATAGACAAGGGCAGATACATAATACTGACTTTGGACAATGCAGCAGGCACTATGGGAGCAAAAAACAGTGATGTGATATATTTAAGATCCTGAATGAGGAATGCTTTCAGCCAAGAATTCTTTATCCAGTCAAATTATCTCTCAAAATTGAGGGAGAGATTAAGATTTTAAAAGACAGACAAAGATTGGGAGAACTAGTCAACAAGAGAACTGCCCTACAAGACATGCTAAAGGGTGTCCTATTAGCTGAAAAAAAAAAAAAAGGCAGGAGAGAGACTTCTGGAGGAGGACACATATTTGAAGAATAACAACAACAGTAACTTAAAGGGTAAAAAGAGAGAAAGAAAAGAATATATAGATCTGACAAATTAAAACTAAAGGATAAGATGGTGAATTCAAGAAATGCTTTCACAGGAATTACTTGGAATGTTAATAGACTAAAATAACCAATTAAAAGATATAGACTGGGGAGGGCCACGGATCAGCAGGTAGAGTTCTCACCTGCCATGCCAGAGACCCGGGTTCGATTCCCAGTATCTGTCCATGCAATCAATCAATCAATCAATCAATCACAAAATTTAAAAAATAAAATAAAATAAAAAATATAGACCAGCAGAATGGATTAAAAAATATAACCCATCTTTACACTGTTTATAAGAGACACTTCTTATACCCAAGGACACAATTAGATTGAAAGTGAAAGGATGGAAAAAGATCTTCCATGCAAGCTGTAACCAGAAGAAAGCAGGAGTAGCTATACTGGTATCAGATAAAATAGACTTTAAATATAAAAATTTCATAAGAGACAAAGAAGAACACTATATATTAATAAAAGGTACAACTCACCAAGAGGAAATAATAACCCTAAATGTTTATGCTCCATATCAAGGAGCTCCAAGCTACACAAGGCAAAAATTGGCAAAACTAAAGAGAGCTATAGATGTTTCAACAGTAATAGTGCGAGACATCAATACACCACTCTCCACTATAGATAGAACAACCAGCCAGAGGACCAACAAGGAAATTTAAACAATGGAATAAATGAATTAGATCTGATAGACATATATAGCTTATTATACCCCCAAACTATATCCAGGATATAGATTCTTCTCTAGTGCACACGGAATGTTCTCCAGGATTGATCATATACTGGGACACAAACTGAGTCCTTATAAATTTAATAAGATTGAATTTAACCAAAGTACTTTCTCTTAGTCTGACCACAATGGAATAAAGCTGGAAATTAATAATTATCAAAGAACCAGAGCTTTCACAAATATATGGAAATTAAACAACACATTCTTAAGTAATTAGTTGGTCAAGGTAGAAGCTGTTAGAGAAATTGATAAATATCTAGAGATAAAATATAATGAGAATATATAAAACTTTTGGGACATGGCAAATGCAGTGCTGAGAGGGGAATTTATCACACTAAATGCCTATATTAAAAAAAAAAGATGGAACAAAACTTGGGTAACCTGGAGAATTTAGAGAAAGCACAGCAAACTAACCCTACAGCAAATAAAGGAAGAGAAATAACAAAGATTAAAGCAGAAATAAACAAACTGGAGAACAATAAAACAATAGAAAGAATCAACAAAACCATAAGTTGGTTCTTTGAGAAAATCAATAAAGTAAATGGACCCCTAGCTAGAATAACAGAAAAAAAAAAAAAAGAAAAAGGACACAAATTAACAAAATCAGAAATAAGAGGGGGTCATTATTATACACCCTGAAGAAATTAAAACTATCATAAGGCAATATAACGAACAAGCAATAAACTAGACAACTTAGATGGAATGGACAAATTCCTAGATACACTACCTATATTTACTCTAGAAGAAATAGAAGACCTCAACAAACCAAATATAAACACAGAGATTCAAATCAGTTATAAAAAAATATCTTCCCACAAAGAAAACCCAGGACCAGATGGCTTTATAGGGGAATTTTATCAAACATTACAAAAATGACTAACACAAATACTACTCAAACTCTCCAAAAAATGAGGAAAAAGGAATGTTATTTAACTCATTTTATGATGCTAATATCACTCTAATACTAAAACCGGATAAAGATTCTACAAGAAAGGAACACTACAGACCAAACTCCCTAATGAACATAGATGCAAAAATTCTTAAGATACTAGCAAATTGAATCCAACAGCACATTGAAAGAATTACACATCATGACCAAGTGGGATTTATACCAGGAATGCAAGGGTGGCTCAACATATGAAAATTAGTGAGCACATTATAGCACATTAAGAAATCAAGGGAAAAATCATATAATTATATTGATTGATGCTGAAAAATCATTCGACAAAATCCAGCACCCTTTCCTGGAAAAATACTTCAAAAGGCAGAAATTGAAGGAAACTTTCTCAATATCATAAAGAGCATATATGAAAAACCCATAGCCAGCATCATACTAAATGTGCTTGAGAGACTGAAAGCATTCCTCTTAAGATCAGGAATGACACAAGGATGCCCATTGTTGACAGTATTATTCAACATTGTGCAAGAAGTCCTAGCTGAAGTTATTAGGCAGGAGGAAAAAAATTAAAGGCACCCAAATTGGAAAGAAAGAAGTTAAAATTTCATTATTTGCAGATGACATGATCCTATACTTAGGAAACCCTGAGAAATCTATGACAAAGCTACTCGAGCTAATAAACAAATTCAGCAAAGTGGTAGGATACAAAATTAATGTACAAAAATCAGGAACATTCAGAAGAGTGAAGTGGGAGGACCGACACTTCCTGCCTTTAAAGCACTATAAAGCCACAGTGGTCAAAACAGCATGGTACTGGCACAACAATAGATGCATCAACCAATGGAATTGATTTGAGAGTTCAGAGATAGACCACAAAATCTATGGACAATTTATCTATGACAAGGCCCCCAAATACAGTGAACTGGGACGAAATAGTCTTTTCAATAAATAGGCATGGGAGAATTGAATATCAATAGTCAAAAGAATGGAAGAGGACCCCTACCTTATACCTTATACAAAAATTAATTCAAAATGGATTAAAGACAAACTTAGAGGCAGTACAATAAAACTTCTAGAGGAAAATTCAGGGAAACATCTTCAAGACCCGGTAATAAGAAGTAGCTTCTTAAATTGATTAAGTTCATCCCCTATCCTTTAGTGTGGACACCCCTTCTCAACCTGAAAAAGTCAGAATGGGCATTGCCCAAAGATCCTTATAGATTCGGGAAGGTTTAAAAGAGAAGAAGGAGGTATAACCGAGAAAATGGGATTTAACAATTGAATATGGCTGCCGAATCACTATATTAATATTCCTTCTAGCATCCAGTGTTTTGGAACAGATAGAAGGAAAAATCTGAGTGAAATGGTAGTCCATGATAAACTGTGGAATCTGTTCTGTAACTACTTGTTGAAGTGTGCTTTGAAAATTATTGCATTTTTCTTTCTTTGTTTTGTATATATGTTATAATTTATAATTAAAAACATTGTTTTTTAAAAATAGTAGACCACGGTAGATGCTGAATGTTTTGGATATAAATATGAAAACAATAACTATGACTGAAAGGGGAAAAGATATTGGATTGGTGCTTAAATCTGTGTTAAACCAGATTTTGAAACAAAGATTAACTTGGATGTGGATTACATTAGTTTATTACGAATCACTGGTAAAGAGCTCAAATGACTTTACCAGACTGCAGGAGATCAGAAAAAGCTGGTATAGCACAACTTGCCTTAATTACTGAACCAAAAAGAAAAGTTTGTAAAATTCTGGTTCTATGACTCCATTGATGTTTGCAGACCAAGGAGCAATAAACTTTTTATAGACGTCTACATCTGGTTTGCAGATCACAGATAATTACAATAATTAATATGTAAAATCTATTAAAATATAAAATCCCCCAGCTAAGAATAGGTGGGTCTGATCAAAATGACCACAAAATTAGCGTGTCTAAAAAAATCTTCCTCACTTGATAGCTCATAGATATTGTAGTCTAAATATATCACGGCAAGAGATCAAAATGTGAATTAATTTCAACAGTATAAAACAAATAGAAAAATTTTAAATAGTGCTTAATTTCCTCTAATTTTTCAGAGGACATTATTAAGAAAGAAACAAAAATTTTCTTTAAGTGTATATATTCATGAAAATATATATCAAAGTTAAGCCACAAGAAGCAATAAAAATAACTCACCGTTTCTCTATCCTCTAATAAAAGATCCAAACCCTTATGGCTAACCAGAAATAAAACAGGAAAAAATAATTTTTAGTGCACTCTATCTAGCTTGGTTTATTTCCACTGCCTTTGAGATATACCTCTTCAACTAATGCTGTCACAGGTCTTAAAGTGTTCCAACTAAGACCTACAATTTAGAAATTCCCTTCTATGGCAGGAGTGTGGAGATAGCTATACAGATAATTAGCAAGGCATTCCTACATCAAAATATACTGCCCCACTTACTCTTTCAGAGTACAGTTATTTTGGTAATATTGTTCAACTCAGTAAACAAACATTATTGAAGGCAAATATAACTCAAGATACTGGTGTCTTAATAGGAACAAATACAATTCCTATTGTCCTGGAATTTGGTCTATTAACTACTTAACAATGAAGAATGTTAAACTAATGTATTCCATATGTATTGAAAGTAAACATGTATATTAGCCTAGCATTTATTGAGTTCATATAGTGTGCCAGTTGCTTTATTAAATGCCTTCAAATATTATCAACTTGTTGTTTAGATCTGGAGGAATAGTAATCTCCACTTAGCAGATGAGGAAACTGAGTGTCTAAAGGTTAATTGCTTTGCTAAAAGTCACACAGGCTGTAAACAGGAACAATTTTATTCAGCCCATCTCCTTTTTGACCTTCTGATACCAAGGCAGCATTCTTTATGCCTTCCATGCCATCTTGGTGCCAAAAAGCAAGATAACTGATGAACGCAAACATGGCCTGAGAGGAAAATGTATTAGGAATAGAACAATATTTACCACTGTCCTCCTACAGGCTTTATTGGCTTCCAGATGTGGTAGGAATTTCATATGTATCAATATCCTCTTTTATTTTATGAAAACTAAACCCAGACCTAGAAAGTTTATGAGACTTCCTCAAGTTCCTTTTGGTTTGGTTTGGTTCTTTTTCACTTTTGCTTCTTCACACACAGGCTCGAGAGTAGGAGCCCACTCACCTGACGCAGTCTGTGCTCTGACTACAACACAGCCTTGTTAAAGCACACCTGTGGTCTGGTAATTCTCACCTTAGGAAAAAGTGCTCTTTTGTCATTGACATTGCTTTTTTATTTATTTAATGATCTTTAAATTAACATAAATGTGAAGGGTTTTTAGACTTAAGGAAATAATATTCCTGCCTTGAAATAGTATTTTCTGTAGTGAAGGTTTGTACATTTAATAATAATCACTTAGCTTAAATAAGCTAAACTTCAAGTATTCCTAGAGAAGCAGCGGGAGGAGGCCTGAAACTTCCAGTGCTAGGACAAAAAAAAAAAAAAAAAAAAAAAACTTGCTGTACACTTTCCTAAATAATTTTCTCAATATAGAAATTTTTATGTAAAAAAAGGAGATGGTTTTTATGCCAAGGCAAAGGTGTGGCAGCAAGCTTTCAGCTCAGAATTAATCAAAAACTTCCTTAATAGTAAAATCTGTCCCTATATTTTGTTATATTTCATATATTAATAAATAATGATCAAAACTAAATTATTTTAAAGTTTGTTAAGCAGAGACATTTAATAAGAGTAAATTTTACTCTTGATGGAAGGATAATAAATGCCAAGCTGTATCTTTTTGTCAGTGCGATTTCAAGAGGTGATTGAATTCTTCATGGCTACAGATCTCAATGCCTCCCTATGGAAAATGATTAAGATTATATAAGTTTCTTCAGTACCACATATATCCACTATGTCTACATGATACCAAAACACCTTTAAAATGTGGAAATGTGGTACTTTTCAATTCATATATTCCAAAAATCATGCATGTCTACATGATGCCAAAACACCTTTAAAATGTGGACATTTTAGTGTACTTTTTAGTTCATATATTCCAAACATACACTGTTAATTGAATTTTATTCTTTCATTTGACTCTACTAATCAATAATACCATCTCAGGCACCTGAAAAGCAAAATAAAATATCTGATACTCTATTGAAAAATATAGATCTGTGTGATGTACACTAATAAAAGTATATTCCTATAGATATCTATCTCCTGGTGCTTTTTCTAGTGTAACTTTTGAGTATATTTGTTAATGCCCACAACATGTGACACAAAGTCACTGTAAAATAATAAAATTTTTCATCATTTTGTGATTACTGAGTACAAGTTGGCATTACTGGGTATAATATAGCATTTAATCAAATATATTTTGAGCAGTTATGGATTCATTTAATAAATAATAAAGACACAAAAATTTTGTTTAAACAAATTTAGGATGTTTTTGTTTTGCTCTCATTTAATAAGTACAAAGGGAGGCAGTTCACGATTAACAAAGTTGTTTTTTGATGTTTTCATTGTCCTAGGTAACTTCTACTTTCTGCACATAATCTTAAGAGCATGCAGGTCAGAAGATGGTTCTCCTTGTCCAGTATCACAATCCCATTCCAAAAAAGGTAAAAAGTAGAGGAGAAGATGATGGCAAATGACAGTTGGCTCAGCCCAATTTTAAAGGGATGTCCTAAAGACCGATCTAGTGGTTAAATCCTATTGGCAATAACTTCTAAGAAGGCTAGGTAATATAGTTTCTGGTACACACACTTCCACCTCTCCCCAAATTGGAGTCTGCCTATAAGGAATAGAAAATACATATTGGGTAGGGAATTACTAATATCTGCTAATTACCAATATCTGCCACAGTATTCTGCTGCCCAATCGTGAGAAGGCATAATATATCTAAATAAATTGAGTGAAAATAAGTCAAACATATGCTCTTTACACTTACTTCCAAAACAAATAACATATAGACATTGGTTAAAAACACTTTACTTATTAAATAGTAAAACAGAAACATTGAAGGAATAGAAAAACATATAGAACAGAAAACCAGGAAGAGGTGTTGGCAAACAAATTGTTTTGATTCTATATTATATTTAGAATAAAAAAGGGAAAGCATTTGAGCTCTCTAAGTTTATGCACTGTGCTTAAAAGATAAACTTAGTTATGATATAATGCTGCAATGATAAGTTCCTAACACATCATTGGAAGGAGAGCTTGTTTTAGAGTTAGAAAAACCTGTGCTAATCACGGGCACCAACTAAATGATCAGAAAATGGCTTATTAAAACAGAAAGCACAAATTAATCCAAATCTACTTGGCTAGAAAAGCTTAAAGTGGTAACAATAATGAATTCCCATAATTCCTGAAAAGAACGGCAGTTTTATGTCAATGACAACTAGTAAATACCAAAAGAGGTTTAAAATATTTTTAATTAATGACAAGTTATTTAAATATGCTAATACCAGAGCATGGTTTTCATATTTAAGTGATTCATGAGAGGTCAGCATATGAGCATCCACCTGAAAGTAAATCAATTGGTGGTCCCCTCACATTTTTAAAGTCAGTCTTCTGTGACAGACTCACTCCAATGAACAAAATTTGTGGATAACGTCAATCCCTCCTGTCTTTGAACCAACGCAGATACTAAGACAGAAAAGTCAATGCAATCTTGCCTGTGCAGCCAACAAAATCTTAGAACAAACATGCACCAAAATCCCTATATAAGATGTGAATTCAGAGGCCAATTTTTCTAGGAGGGTAGGAATGTCTTTTCTTTTTTTTTTCTTTCTTTCTTTCTTTCTTTTCCCTTTGCTTTCTCTGCCCCATCTTTCTTTCCACTCTTGGGCAAGGTTGTGGTGAAGGTTATCAGGGACGTCCCAGAGATCTTCACAATAGTTGTTGATTCTCCTTAAAGACAGGTTTTATTTGCAGCGTTCTAATTTTACAGTTCAAATCTGTTCGTCATAATTTCACCATTTTTTTAGTCTTAAATTATTTGAATCCTCTATAGGAAGAGTGGCTGCAGAGAAGCATTTTGCATTCTGAACAATAAACATTGATGAATTTTGAAAAAAAACAATTGTAGCTAAAGATGATGAAAAAGGAAATCAAGGGCCTTCTTGAATCATGTCCTAAGAGTACCCAGACCTGACCAAGAAAAGGAGCACCAACAAACCTCGGAATCTATTTTGCATAACAAGATTGAGCTTTCCTTTAGATTAACTATAGATTGTTTCATTTTACCTGCGGTATGAATTCAGGTACAAAATAAAGTGCGAACAATGGTGTAGATGCCCCTCTCCATCGCCATCACCCTACCCTCTACACTGGCCAAAAGAAAATACAAATCATTTCTATTATCCAGAACTACTTAGGATAATGACTTTAAAGTGGCTTTTGCTCCCACATGGCAAGCATCAAATGATTGACTCAGCCAAAGTGAACAGCAAATTTTTTGAAGAGCACAAATATTACTTAACCAACTTCAAAGGATCACATCTTTTTGCTCAGGTATCTTCTTTACCAGTTTTTGCATATCCTCAGGATGGATTTTACCCCTTCAGGACATTTCATAAGTATAAACAGTCAATAGAATCAGAGACTGATTCTAGCATTGCAAAAAAAAAAAAAAAAGAAACCCATAAACTGTGTAAGAGTGGTACTACAAGTATATTGTCTGTGTGGGCTGTCATAACAAACTATCATAATTATATTCCAAGTAACTGTATTTCCCTTTTAATTATAAGGTCAATCTGAGTTATAGGCCTTCTGCATATTTTATAAAATAGCCAAAAAGCAGGTTCAGATATCAATTACATACTTGCTTTATAAATTTTTTGAAAATTTTCTTACTTTTCTATACTCTGGAAAAATTTATGTAGCAATACAACTTTCTGGTTTTTAAAATATCTTGACTTGGTTCATTTTGTATGGCATTTTATTACATAACTTTATATCTTCCATGAATTTTTTCTAAATTTTTTCTCTACTTTAGTTAAATTGGATACTAATTTATGAGCTTGAGCAGAACATATATTCTTTCTTGCAGGGTATGAATTTTGAGATATAGACATTAAAAAAAACCTTAAGGATTATGCTATTTACATCTTCTACAGCCTTAGTTTTTCTTTCACTTGGCCTGATTTAATTCAATTTGAGTGGTTTGGTAAAATCTCCTAATCATGTGCTTCTCTTTATTTCTTCTTGTATCTCATGTAATTTTTGGTTTTCAAGATGATTTTTTTCATTATTTGTGCATAGATAGCCATAATTTTTATAATTTCATTGTGAATTGGGACTTTCAGAATCATAAATATCCTTATTTTGCATATTTTATCCATTTATGGCTTAAATTCCTTGAATATTATCTGGAATGCAATTCTTACTTTCTTGTTATTTAAGTATTTTCCTGCTATAGCTTTGTCTATTTCTTTATTTTTAGATTTTATAAGTCCATCTGTTTAAGGTGTGTCTTTTGTACAAAGATGGATTTGAAAATCTTTTTTTTTAATAACTGAGTTAAATCTATTCACATATATTTATATAACTGATACACTATGTTTTAACTGTCCTTATAATTTTATGTAAAATTTATTTCATGCATACCATTATATGCTTTATATCTCCTTAAGGTAGTATGATTCCTTAGCTTTCCTTTTCGGATGAAGGTTGATATTTAGATTGATTTTATTACATATTATTCCACAATGTTTTGCTTTATTTTGTTTTATCCCTCAGGTACTTCAATTAGTTTTTCTTTGACTTGCACTATGTATGAATGTTTTTTTCTTTTTTATCTTTATATGTTTTCATATATATTCTCAATGCCTTTCATTAATTTTTTTTAATTATAGAAGTTGTAAGTTTACAGAAAAATCATGCATAAAATACAGAGTTCCCATTAACTCTGTATTTCTCCCATTAACTCTATATAATCCTATTATTAACACCTTGCAGTAGTGTGATACATTTGTTACAATTTACGAAAGAACATTTTTATAATTGTACTATTAATTATGGTCCATTGTTTACAATAGGGTTCACTGTTTGGGTTGTATAGTCCTGTTTAAATTTTTAAATTTTTATTCCAGTAACAAATATACAAACTAAAATTTGTTCTTTTAACTACAAGCATATATATATTTCAGTGCAGTTAGTTATGCTCCCAGTGTTGTATACCATCATCACCCTTCATTACCAAAACTTTACAATCAACCCAGAGAGAAATTCCATAAAATTTAAATATTAAATCCTCAGTTTTCACTCAATTTTAAGTAAATATATTTCTTCCATGGAGGTTTGTATTTTAATCTTTGTTTATAAGATATTATGTTTTTGTTTAAATATTTTCCCTGAGTTTGGCTAACTCTCTTTTTATATCTTTCTGGTAATTTTCATTTTTATATTTTATTTTTACATTTTTGTTCTGAACTTTTGAATCACTGATTCAAGCCATTTTTTTATGTCTGAAAATTCCTGTTTATACATATTTTATTCAAATTAGAATGCTGTGATGCACCTTTCTTCTGCTATGCATTTGTGTTTGGTAGAAGATTTTCATCAATTGAAATACTTTGATTCTAGTGTGTTATCTTTTTGAATCTTTATATGGGTATTGTCTTCCACTTTCTACTCATTTCCTAATTTTATTTCCCTCTGCACCAACAATAGCAGTTGCGTGCAGTCATAGGAAAAAAATTGACACCCTAATTAGATTTTTTTATTTCAAGAAAACCATCACCCATTGGCTGATGTACAGTGGATTTTTTTTTTTTAATCTATGGTGCGCTTTTAATTGGGGCAAGGTGTGTAGTAGGCTGAATAATACCACTAACGTGTCCATGTCCTGATCCTTAGAGCAATTTGTTAGTGGTAACTTATATGAAAAAATGCTGTGATTAAATTCAAGATCTAGAGGGGGCGGGGGGATCATCCTGGGTCCAATGTAATCACAATGGTCCATATAAGAGGAATCCAAAAGAAGTCAGAGACAGAAGGTGATGTGAAGACATAAACAGAGACTAGAGTGAGGTGCTTGAGGATGGAAGAGGAGACCACAAGCCACAGAATACAGCTATCCCCTAGAAGCTGAAAAAGGCAAGGAAATGGATTTTCCCAAGAGCTTTCCAAAGGAACCACTCTTGCCAACACCCTAACTTCAGCCCAGTGAAACTGATTTCACACTTGTAGCCTCTGGAATTATAAGAGAATAGAGAATAAATTTGTACTGTTTTAAACCACAAAGTTTGTGGCGATTTGTTACAACAGCAATATGAAACCAATATAGGATAAGACATGAATTTGTATTTGCTTGTGTTTAAGGAGGACCCTTAATTTCTCCTTCCTCCTTTCTTCTTTTTCCTTACCTCCAAACCTCTAAGGGATGTTTTATCCCCCCAATTTAGTCCCTTATTCCACAGAAGTAGAAATTTCCTAGTTCTTCTCCCTTGAGTCCCCAACCTGTCAATCTCTTTTCTTTAGATTTTCCAATAGGTGTTTACTGTTGAGACCTATCACTTGTCAGATTTGTCTTCAGTATTCCACTTGAGAGTGGAACTTTGATTTCTTATAGTACCCAGATTTTATCACACATAGATGAGGATTTAGATTTGCTACTGTTGGAATTGGGCATTATAGCCAGGTAATTTGAAGTTCATAGTGTTCTCCATCTTACAGTTGTATTGAAAATATTAGAGTTTTGTTTGTTTGTTTGTTTGTTTTGGCCAGGAGGATAGAGAAGTTTGCCCTTATACTAGTACCATTATCTATCACAAAGCAGAAATCTAGACATTTATCTACTGAATTCTTGATGTAAATGATGAGATTTAGCTATTTCCTCCTCTTTATATTGTTTGATGCATTTGCTGTCTTTTCCATTGTATATCTTTACAATCGTAAGTAATATACGCAGATTTCTATTAATGTTTGAAAGGTTCCTTTTCCTCTGCACCTGGCCAGAAGCGCATGTTAGCAAGCACTACAACTTTTTCTCCCCTTTCATTGCCTGCATTCTGTCAGCTTCACTTTTACTTTCACTTTTTATATTACATTATCATGGTGATAATCATTTACCTTCTGACCTCCAGCCACTTAGTTTTTCATAGGTTTGCTTTAAAGTTTAGCTCCTAGTAAATAATATTGGTATGACTATTTGAATCTTACTCAATTTTAAGTCAAGTTGTACGTTAGCATTGTATTTCTTTATTTATTGAATATATATCATGAGCCCCGAGTCTCTAAAAAGTCATTGCTCCTGGAATCAAGGTCAAATTAAAAAAAATTATTATTTTCCAAGAATCACTTCAAGTCATGCCACATTTTAGAATATTAAGATGTCTTGTACTTACATTTAGAAAACTGTTTTTTCTTGTTTTTCATTCTCATTTTTTCTTCAACCCTTATATCTTGTTTTACCATGTGGCATGCATTGTTCTTATTGCTTTATCTAAAATAACTTATTTATTTTTCACAATAATCCTATTATCCCAATTGCACAGGTGAAGAAACTGAGGCACAAGCCATTGATGAGCATAACAGACTTACACAGTTGAGTATCTTAAATTAACCCTATTACCCTAACTCTAAGTCACAGAACCACATAGTGTATTCTTTTAAGCTCACTTTCACAATTTAAATCCACCTTCTCCCTAGAGAACTCTGTCTTTGAGGTCTCTCTCCTGCCCCTCCAGTTTAGAATACTCACAATGTAGGCCTGCTGGATTGTCAACTGTGACATCTTTCTGCTGCTTTTCTGTGTTAGCTCTGTGGGTAATTATTAAACCAGTGCTGCAGTGCAACTGCTAGCCATCAAATCTGATTAATCTGTGCCTGAGATATCGGAATATACCTGGTTTATTTTCTGGTTTTCCTGGGGTAGATCCTAAAATCGTTTCTTAAGATAAGGTACATGTTAATGAATGTACTGAGTACACAATTGTTTTAAAACTAACTTTTAATGTCATGGCAATTAATTGCTCAATTTTCTGGCTCTAGTTTTCATATGAACTTATATTTTACATTATGATTTTTGAAAATATTGCTATAGTCCTTGTAGGAAAAAAGTTTCATGTTGAGTTTAGATTTAAATCTGCTAAAATCACCATTTATTTTTATTAAATATCCCAACAGGAGAAAAATTAGACTGATAATTTTCTACTAATAGAAAAGACTAGACTATTTTTAGAGATCTAAATAAGATTAACACAGTTCATTAACTTATGTTCCTACAACAGTCTATAGATTAAATGAGCAATAAACTGTTTTGCAATTTAAAATTAGACCTTTTCCCACACTTGTCTGATATATTAATAGCAGTCTATTTTTACCATGTTCCAGAGGTTATAGGCTTTAAACATATGTAAGTAGCATAGTGATATTTTATTCTCAGGGTCTACCAAATATCTTTAAAGCCATTATTTTAACGAAGATAGAATAAAAGTATTAAGCTCATAATTTGTATTTCTACAGTCTCATAGTATATAGTGCTCCTGAGGAGAAGACATATGTCTGCTTCTTGTTGTCTTCCAGCAAGTTTGTTCATTTCAGTACAAATTAGTTTAGTTTACTTTGTTTTCTCTCCGGAAGCTCATCTCTTCTTACTTCTTAGTATTGTGAATTTACTATGACATGAGTAAATGTAGACTTATATTCTTTTATTTTAGGCACTGGGTAGGCATTTTTAATTTGAAGCTGTGTTACCAACATTGAGAAATCCCCTTCTGTTATTACCTTCTGTCATGGTCAGGTTCATGTGTCAACTTGGCCAGTGGTGATTCCCAGTCGCCTGGTCGGGTAAGTGCTGAGCCTGTCTTTTGCTATGAGGCCATTTCATTGACGTAAATCATGATTATGTCAGCTGCATCCACAGCTGATTGCATTTGTAATCAGCTAAGGTGACTTTTCTGCAATAAGTGATGCTTAATCTAATCAGTGGAAGGCTTTTAAGGAAGATTCAGAAGAGACAGTCATTCTTCCTGCTTCAGCCAGTGAGCCTCTCCTGTAGAGTTCTTCCAGACAACTTCACTGGAGTCACCAGCTACACAACATGCTGTACAGATTTGGACTCTTCCATCCTCACGGTTGTCCAGCCAACCTCTCCTGAGACTTTGTTGTAGACTTCATCAGAGTTACCAGCTTGCTGACTGCCCTACAGACCTTGGACTGTACATTCCCATGGTTATGTGAAACACTTTTGTAAATTTTATATCTGCCTATATCTCTTGCTGGCTCTGTTTCTCTAGAAAACCCTGGCTAATACACCTTCCTTCTCTTTTCACAGAAAAATTGATTATTCTAACAATGCCTCCCTTCAACTGGCCCACCATGTCCTTTACCTTCTCTCTTTATCTACTTTTTTGTTTTTATTTTAAAGAAAAATTTTGTATCGTGTTCTGTGATATGTCTAAAACTTTTTCCTTTTTTAATTTTATCTTTTTTATCGTAACAATATTCTTTCTATTCCTAAAATCTCTTTCTTGAATTTATCTTTTTTAGTTCACAATCTGTTCCTATATTTATGAAAATAATTATCTTCTGGAGTTAATTTTTCTTTCCTTTTGCTTATTGGCCAGACTTTTTCATAATGTTAGTTGTTTGTCTAAGAATGGGGTTCCTCAATTTTCCATTATGAAAGATTAGCTAATGAGTGTGGATTTCCTCTACTGCTGGGTGTTGTAAAAATGAATAACTTTCTTTAATATTATTTACCTTCTTGGCATTCTGAATATATAATGTTAGGCAGACAAGGCATGCCAACTCATGTACCTTATTTTAGGATAAGCTTACTAAGAGACTGCAATTCCTATCCCTCCAAATTCTCACCAAATTTATTTTGTTAGTTTGTTTTACAATCTCTTCATGTCCCCAAAATAAGTTTCTTCTCTGGACAGTTCCCCGCTCCATTTGTTTACTGTATTTTCTTTAGTCAGACCAGCGTACACATTAGATGCTTTAATTTTCTCCATTTTACCTTAATATTTTGACTAACATCTCCCTTTTATGTGCCACTTCCCTCTTATGCATTTCATGAAAGAAAAACTACCTTAGGAATTCCACTGCCAGGATTTTTCCCACCTGTTGACCACCCCTTGTCATCAAAGATATCTCTCCTGTATTACTGATCAAACATTCCCCTTTTCTTCTATTCATAGAGAAATTTTTGACATGTCTCAGCCACTGTTGATTTTGCTAACTCACTTCCTATTTTCTTTTTGGAGATTGTTTGATTCAGTTTTGTAATTTTTTTAACTGTTTAATTCAAGAAAGTTTGGGTAAAGATCGAAGCTAAGCACAGTTTGGCATTGATCACGCATTTTGAAATTTTTTGACTAGGAGTTACTGACTGAACTCCTAGGTCCCCAAAATAAGCAAAAAACATATACTTGGGGAAACTTTTATTTAACTTGCATGCAACCAGGAAAAATACTTAAGTTCATTTCCTAATAAGTGGATTTATATGGCCTTAGCTCTGACCATGATACTGTCATTCCAGGGATAATATAGCATAGAAGTATACTTTGCATTGGCTTGGGATTTCCCTTTAAAATTCCCTGCACCTTTGTACATAGCATACAAGTTCAAATTTCAGTTTCTTTCTCTCTTTCAGGATTGCATTACAAAGCTCTAAAAGGCGGAATTGGGCTTCAGCCACTTCCCAAAATCACCATTGCTTTCCCCAGGCTATAAAACAAAAATCGAAATGTTAAAAGAAGTGCTTACTGCTTCAAAACAAGTCTCCTGCGCTCCACTCTCATTTTCAAATATCTCTTAGAAATCTTGGCGCTCCCCCTGCAAAATGTATGTTTTGCTTTATCATTCATATTAGTGCCCCTTTATCTTCTAAGTCCATGTCTTCCTGCCTTCGCAATCTTGTTTTCCCACAGGAAAACATTCAAGTCACAAAGTCTTCATCTGGAATTTTATGTTTTGTTTTTTAATAGGTATACAAAGTTGAATTTTGTGTGCTAGAATTTTGCAGAAGAGGGACTATTGGTTGGGGTAATATTACTGTAAATAGAAATGGTTAGCTGTTTCAATTTGTTTCATAGGAGAATTCCAGTTAGAAAGAACCTCTAAAATAAACTTGTTTTACTGTAAAAGAAAATTAATGACCCCTTCCTTTTGTTTCCTGAAGACCTGAAAATGATAAACTATTCTATTCTTAAGTGTGAGGGCTGCTTCATTTGAACTACGTATAAGAATTTAATAATGCTATTGTGTAAACACTGGTGTACAATGGTAATGTTGTGAAGGAAGATTATTTTGCATAAACTTTCTGAGCGCATTCATTAGTTTTCTTGTGGCTTATACCCCAATCTATATGTGTATCATTCTTAAGTAGTGTTGACAAACCTGCAGAAAGACATTTGTTCTTCTTTTCAATGTGTTGGAATGCAGTTCTTACTTTTTAGTTTTTTTCTTTTGTGTTCTTACTTTTTAAATAAAAATATGTACATCAAAAATTCTGATAGCAAAGTTATTAGAACTCTGAAAAATAAATACATTAAAATCAAGTGTTATTATTTTGACAACTTTCCCATAGGTTTGAAATTATTTCAAAATATAGAATAAAAAAATTTATATGCAATGTGTTTCCTGGAACATGCACATTTTCCCCTAATGATACATCATTACAAAAACTATCCATACCAAAGTAAGAAAAATAAATAAATAATAAAAGAATAAATAAAAATAAGTTTCAAAAGAAAAAATAAAATAAAGTTTTCAGATTGTCACTGGAATATAATTCTCTGTAGCAATGCATTTCATAAAAAAATGCATTATTATGTCTTCAAATGAACAAAATTCTAAACCCAGAATCATTTACATACTATAGAACCCAGAATTATTTACATACTCTTTACATACTGTAGAAGAATCATTTACATTCTATAGAACATCCAGTATCACAGCCTTTTTTCCCCACAAAGATGTGGATTTTTTAATACAGTTTTCAAGCAAATTGATCATTTAATTTGTCACGGCACCATATATATACGGGATATAAATCCTCAAGCATAATATTCCCAAAATAAAAAAAATTTGGCTTCAACTTTGAAATTGTTACTCCCCTTCCTTTCATGTGGTTGCTCCCTCTGAGCAACATTTGTTCCATATTAGGAGATAAAATATCTTAATCTAGAAAAATATTCTAGTACCTTAATGCCACAAGATAAAGAGTGCATATGCTATAGAGTAAATAACAGCTTTGTTTTTGTGTACTGTATGGTGAGGGTCACATTTCACTCTTTTTCCATATGAATGTCCTGTTATTGCAGCACCATTGTTGAATTTTTTTTTTTGGGGGGGAAGGGGAGTGCATGGGCCTGGAATTGGACCTGGGTGTCCCTCATAGCAGGTGAGAATTCTACCACTGAACTACCTTTACACCCCCAATAATAGCTTTTTAAAAAGTATATTTAAGTTCAACAATTTGATTTCAGACTTCTGAGCTCCTAACCTGTGAGAGAATACATTTCTGGTGTTTTAAGCCACAGTGTGGAAATTCGTTATAGCAGTCCTTGGAAACTAACAGGGTTCAGAGGAGCGTATATTAGCCCATATATTTTTGGCCAATTCAAAACATTTTAAAATATCATATGGATGTCCAAATATCTGACTTCTCTTCCTAAATAAATGGAAATTTAAGAGGAGGATTTATCCTTGTCTACCCCTCCCAAGTTCTTGCCATTGTATTGCCAGTACATAATTCTATACCAGCCATATTCACTAGATAAACTATTATACTAATTGTACAAATTTACTGTACCATCTAGAAAAGTATTTCTTAACTGGTAGTAGCGAGGGGTTAGGGATATCATTAGAATCTGATAAAGTTCTTCTCTGAAAAAATGCAGCTATCCGTATGCATACAAAACTCTGCACGTATTTTCTGGAATGTATATGTATTGCTTTCTAAGGATGAGGCTGGAAGATGTTACCAGGCAATGCAGTCTGGTGGGCTTAAGGGTTCAACTGGAGAATAAGAAAGAACATAGTAATTAGGAGTTTCCCTGACGCTGTAAGTAATTGCCGTTGCTGAAGTGAGGGATAGCAGGTAAGTGCCTTGACATCATCAGATGGTTTAAGCGTGTATGCAAGTTTTCTGAGCTTGCAGAATGAGAATGATATTCTCTGAATTACCTAAAATTTATAAAATCCCTGAACAGATTTTGCTCACAAAGCTTATTAAATGATTTAAATTTGAAACTAATCCATACAAATTGATGTGAAAAAGCTTTAATGTAGTTCCATTCATCAAAGCTAAATAAGAAATTGGTCTCATTGTAACGTGACTTTTGCCAAGTGAGAATATTAGAGAAAATAGACTATGATGAAGACCAGAACATAATCTAAGAATAGCAACAAAAGAAGGCATGAAGACTGTTGGAGACAGAGGACAAAATGTTTATTGGTGTTGGTAATCCAAATCTCTGTCCTTGTGACTAATATTTCAACCTTGGGAAAAGTTCTGTGAAGAGGTGAATGGTGATCTTGATATCAAATTTGATAGAAACCGAGTTTGACAGACATTACTATTCTAGATAGTCAAGGTGAAAAAAAATTGCTTCTAGTAAAGGAAATAGCTCAAAGTGATTGAGAAATTTTCTATGAGAACTCTAAATTTGGCACTATTTTTACAAAAAAATGACTAAGTGTATGTACCCTATGATCATGACATTTTTCTATTGGTGTCAAATGTATATAATCTTTATAGCTTGATGCTGAAATGAATAGAGAAGATATTTTCTCCAATGAAAAACACACATAAGTAAGAGAATAAGAAAAATATATATCCTTCTGTGGTCATTCTCTGTGCTTAATTTTTTCTGTAATCATATCCTGCACTATATATATTTTAAAGGGCAATAAATATGCTCATAATTCTATACTATAATTTTTTTTGGAGAGTAAAATGCGTACAAGTGTCTTGGTAATTTTCTCTCTTCCTATTTAACGTTCCATGACAGAAGAAGTAAATACTTTGGGCAATTCATCACATTAAACAAATAAAAGCAGTTACATATACCTGTGTGATATGCTACCCTTCTATAATCAGGTCAAATAACGCTGCTTCCATTTGGCAACAGTCTTTTACCAGCTTGATGATTTCATGATTGATTTAGTTCCCTTCAGAGCTTGCTTTCTTATAAAATTAGTGTATGTATATGCCTGTCTTTCCTGGGAGGTGGTGAACACTAGATTTTTTACTCCTATCCTTTATACTTTTGCAAGATATCCTTCTTTTTATGAAATATAAACTGGTAAAAACTCAAGCAGGAAGTAAGCAATAAAAAGCAGTAACTACCTCTCATATGGCACATGACACAATCATCCTATTCACTCAAAATTTCATTTATATTATTTTTTGTACTCATCTCTCTTTTTTCGACTCTTTCACCTTCTAGGCAGGATCAAACTTAGAATATAAGGACGCATTAGATTTTCAGTTCAGTTAAAGTCAAACTGAAGACTCAGACATCTTCTTTGACACTATTTAAAAGCATGCCAAAATTTGTGAAACTGATCTGATGGCTTAAAGCTTTTTCTACTTCTATTTCCACTATTTTTGTAGTCTCTCTTCCTATTTACTATCATTAAATAACATGTTATATTTGTTATTTAATATGACAATATCTGTTCCATTTTAACACTGTCATTAATGATCATCCTTTCTGGCATATTCTCTGTTAGAATACTTCCCTTGGGTATGTTATCTTTGTAAAGGCTTTTTATTATTATCTTAAAAACCATTCCTGAACAATATATTCATTCCATGTTTGACTTTCTACTTCAATGTAATCTCTTGAACTAAAAGTAACTCTTTATATTCTGTTTCTTTTCTTCTCTTGGCTTCATCTCCAGAATATGTATTTCACTTTCCTTTCCTTCTAAAGCAGTCTTTGGTTAAATCACTCCTTTTTTTAAAGTGGAATTATAATCAAATCCACTTTTTATGGTATCCTTATAATACACTATCTTTCTAAGTTTTTTCATTTTAATATTTAGTTTTTCTTTGTTAAACATTACGAATGCCTCAATTCCCTTAACTTTCTCAAATTGAAGTCAAATATAAGTTTCTGTCACTCTTGAAATTAATGTTTTATGATGTTTAAACAAAGTAGTCTCTGGTATTGAACATATTTTAAAAATTACAATCAGATATTTCTAAATTAAAAAAAATGAGTTGAACATACTCATCTTTTAAAAAATATCTATATTTTCTGGGTAATGAAGTCATCTATGGTAAAATTTAATAACCTTCTTGGTATGGTGGATTTAGTTACATTTGTTATCTGAAAAGTACCTGATGAGGGTAAGTATTTAATGTAAATTATAAAACAGTTAAAATAACAGTCAATACAAAGTGTCTTTAAATGTTTTTGTGTTTCTAAGTTATTGTCACTAGTAAGTAAGTGATAGATGCCACATGTGCCCATTCATTGAGCAACCATTTTATCCATTATGTTCCAGCCTTGATCTTAATGTGGGAGACAAACAGGGGGCAGGGCAAAACTCTTGATTTCATGATAAAGAGGAAAAGGCCAAAATAATCAATAAAGCATCACGCATGAGTTTTTATGGAAAGAAAGCACAGTGTTGTGATGGGAATAAGAGGGGGACTTCTGAGAGGGGTGTTTAGGAAAAGATTTTTGGAAGAAGTGTCATTTGAATTGAGTGTATCTCTTATGAATGATACATAAGAGAAAGACATACAGAGTCTGAAACCTTTCTAAAAGCTAAAATTAAGGCCCAACATAGCACAGAGGGTGGCTGCTTGAGAATCAGGACCAAAACTTTGTGCAGTTGAGCTTAGAGATTGAAGGTACGAGTTACCAAACACTTCAAGTTCTACTACGTGAAAAGATACATTCTGTCTTTTAAAAGACATGACTTCAAATATTTGGATATGAAGGATGAACTCCCTGTTAATTCTTCTCCTTAGATAGTAATAATCCCTGAAGGATAGTTGTATAGCTTGCTGACCCTGAAAACAATTTATGGACTCCTGGCCTCTCTGCTAAGATTTCGTATGCATTGTCCCCCAGGAGGGGTGTATGAATGGTTGAAAAGGTCAGTTAAATGGAAAAACTCTCATATGTGGAGAAAGGGAACATTTGCAGCAAGGAGAGAGGCAAATTTTCAAGTGAAAGACAATCTGTATCTGAGAATTGGCTAGTGGCATCTTCTGAAGGAAAATCACCTCCAACACCAGAAAATGCTTCTAAAAATTGAACTCATATTTGAAAAACGAAATTCTGTTCGAGAAGGACTAAATGTGACTATTTAACCAGGGATTGACTCTCATGAAATTGGCAAGTTTTCAATCGTCAATGAATATTGAAGGAAAAGCAAAGGAGCTAAATTAAACTATAGGAAACTAAATTTGCATATTTCTGCAAACAAAGTTATGGCTGGTGAAATATTAAATTCCTTTCCTTGTGTGAGATTGGAGCTTGTGATTTCTATTTAATAGAATAAGGTAAATTTGATGGAATATCACTCCTGTAATTATATTATATGACAAAGGAGTTCACTGCTTTGATTAGATATGGATACATTAAATTCTATGGCAAAGACTATAAGATGATGTCACTTCTATAATTACCTTGCAACATATTAGACTCCACCTTGGCAATCTGGAGTAAAAGTGTCTCTTTACAGGATCGATAAAGTAAGTGAACAGGTTGGAGAAGCCCATGTGACAAGGAACTGAGGGAAGCAACTAAGACCTGCAAGCAACTTGTTAACCTCCAACTAATAGAAAGTACACTCTGGGTCCCTCAATCACGAAAACCACAAGAAAATGAATTCTGACTGTAACTGAATGAAGCCCAGCTTTGCCAACAACTTGAAACTCAGCTGAATGTGCTTGGAAGAAAATTTTTCCCTTGCCCTTAGATGAGATCGCAGGTCATCCCACATCTTGAATACAGCCTGTTGAGATCCTGAACAGAGGACTTATCTAACCTGTAGGTGAATTCCTGACCCACAGAATCTGTCAGATAACAGTATGTCTTGTTTCAAGATGCTAAGTTTGTGATACTACTTTATGCAGCAAAATATAAGTAAATACAGGGCCTATCTTTGGCATTTGTCACTCTGTGCAAGCATAGTTCATTTGGGCATGATTTCTTCCTATTTTTGAAATGTCATTTGCCTTGGGGTCTCTCATTTATTCTGCTATTTATCATAGCTGTTTATTTTCTAACTAAGATGTTATAAAGACTTGTCTGAGAGTTATAACACCATACCTATCATGATGAGCCAACAACTGTTAAGAAAATACATTATAAAAATAATGTCACCATAAAGAAAGTGCTGCTAAGATTAAAACTGTGGACTATTGAATCTAAATATCTAGGTGTGGATCCTGGTTCTGTTAATTTCGAGCAGTTTACTGTTCGATTTTTTTTTTTTAACTTTTTATTTGGAAATAATTTCAAACTTACCAGACAGTTGTGAAAATAATACAAACCACACACAGAGAATTTTAATATACCCCCCAAACTCCAAAATATCTAGATACTCCAATTTTAATGTTGTACCACATATGCTGTATCATTCTACTTATCTATCCAACTATCAATTCAATTGCCTATCAATTCATCTATCTATTCATCAATCTATTAATCTATTTTCTGAACATTTGAGTATAAGCTGTATAGTTCATGTTCCTTAATACTGCCATGTACATTTCCTAAGAACAACCATTTTCATTTATGTACACCCCTTAAGTGCAATTTGCAAGTTCAATATATTTAACATTGTTATAAAGCCTATATATTCCATTTTTTTCATATGTTCCAATAATATCCTTTTGAACCTTTTCTTCTCCATTATTAAATCACATCCAGGACCATGTATCACATTTAATTGGTATTGTCTCTACTTTACTTTCTTTCTAGTTTTAATTGGAGAAACATAATTTTTCCCATGTCAACATAATTTTTCCACATCAAATACTACCAAGCATATCATCCAGCGGTAGTACAATGTAACCACCATTCATTACTAAAACTCTCCCATCTCTTCAAATAAAAATCTTGCACCCATTATGCATTAACTCTTTATTCTCCCCTTTCCCTATCCCTGCAACCTCTATTCTAATTTCTGTCTCTGTGTGCTTTTATATGCTTTGAAATATTTTTGTAGTTATCATGGGGCTTAAATTTAATATCCTAAATCTGTAACAATCTCACTTCTTTTATACTGACTTCACTTCAATAGTATACACAAACTATATTCTTATTCCCATCTGATTCCCCTCCTAGATGTAGTTCTTGTCACAAATTACATATTTATACTTTACAAGACCCAAACCACTGATTTATGGTTACATATTATGCATTTGCTTTTAGATACTTTAAGAAATAAAAAGTGGAGGTACAAATCAAAAATACAATAGTATTAGCATTTGTTTATCATGTTGTTACCCTTTATTTCCTCATGTGGCTTCAATCTATTGTCTACTGTCCTTTCCTTTCAACTTGCCTTTTATTATTTGATCTATTATCTATTGTCTGTTTCTTTTCAACCTTTAACTTCTCTTGTAAGACTGGTCCAGTGGTGATGAACGCCCTCCGATTTTGTGTTCCTTGAAAGTCTTAATCTCTGTCTCATGTTTGAAATGCAGTTTCACCAAGTATAGAATTCTTGATTGGAAATTTTTGCTATTTATAATTTAACCATATCATCTCATTGCTTTCTTACCTCCATGATTTTGAAAGAGCAATTGGCACTTAATCTTATTGAGGATTTCTTGCATGAGACTCATTGCTTGTCATTTATGTCTTTGAGAATCCTCTGTATCTTTATTATTTGAAGGTTTGATTATACAATGGTACAGTGTGAGTCTACTTGGGTTTATCCTGTTTGGAGTCTACTGAGCATCTTGGATGTTTACATTCATACTTTTCATTAAGTTTGGGATGTTTCAGTCATCATTTTTCTTCAAATATTCTCTCTGCCCCTTTCACTCCTTTTCTTCTTCTGGGACATCACAGTGCATATATTATTATAATAGTGGTATCCCACAGGTTCCTCAGGCTCTGTTCACTTTTAGTCATGACTTCTTCTTTCTGCTTCTCAGACTGAATGATTTCAATTGTCTGATCTCCTACCAGCTCAAATTTTCTGTTGAACTCTTCTAGGAAATTTTTTTATGTGTGTTATTGTTGATACTCAGATCTTTTTTGGTTCCTTTCCATAAGACCCATCTCTTCATTCTTAATTTCCTTGCATTCATCTATAATTTTCCTGGCTCAGTTTAGTTTTTTTGTCCATTTCATCCTTTAACTATTTAAACATATTTAGAACCCTTTCCTTTAAGTCTTTGTCTTTCATGGCCCAGGACTGTTCCTTCTCATTGATCGTTTTTAATGTTTTAATTTTCTTTGCATGAACCATTGCTTCCTGTTTCTTTGTATGTTTTGTAATCTTTGGTTGAAACCTGGGCAGTTAGATATTTTACAATGTTACTGCTTAAATCTAAACTCCAAAGCATCTGTTTCTTAAGATTGTATTGAGCTTGTATTATGAAAAAGATTTCCTTGAATGCCAGGAGCTTAAAAAAAATGAAAAATAAGAAGGAAAAAAAGAACATCCTTTTCCAAATCATTGTATATTGACCTGTGGGAATGCTCTCCTTTAGAGCTGATCCATAAAATAAGAATAGAAAATAACTCAAAGCTAAATTGTAAAGGCATCCCTGGTCCTTTTATGCATGGGTGTTTTGGGGTGCATGCAGGTGTTGTCCTAGTAACTTCTACCTTTATTTGAATACAATGGTACCTCTTCCTTAGAAAACAGTTTCCTCCCAAACCCAAGCACTTTATTATATGGCCCATAGCCAGCAATCCCTTGGCCCAGGTAGCCATGATTTGACTTCTTTCTAATAGCCTATCTGTCAGAGAGGTCTGTGAGTTGACATCTACAGAAAGGGCAAGTTTGGGACAGAAAGCCTGTAATGAGTATCCTGGTTCAGTCCCTCAGGCCACTACTTGACAGAATTGCCAGTACAAAATGCTCCCAGCACATGCATAGGTTTACTACAAGGATCCACGGTGGCCTCAGTCATTGAGAGGTTGTTAGAGGGGCCAGCAAAGGCACTTAGAACCTACCATTTTTAAGTTGCCTTTTTTCTTGATTTCAGCACCCACCATCTTACTATAATTCTTTTAGTGTTTTCTGAGGCTTTCAGAAATATGTTCTGCAAGTTTTTACTGGTTGTTCAAAGCTCCTTTGGGGTAAGGAGCCTTTACACCACCATCTTGAAAAGGGCAGAAGATGGACAAATTTTTAATTTTTCTGTTCCTCAGTGTACTCATTTCTATATTGGGAAGAATAATAGTAATTATCTTCAGGATTTTCAATGTTTACATTATATATTATTAATAAAAATATAAGCCCTTATTGAATTATAAACATTAATATTTTCATTATGGA
>PVIY010000402.1:67109-109984 GCA_004026745.1 Myrmecophaga tridactyla | reverse complement strand
ATAATTCAATGTTTAGAGACTAATAATACATTTCATCAACTATTCATAACTTTTATTTTATCAATACCGTTGCTCATATAGAATTTCTATTATAAATGTTATAATAGCATTTAAAAATCATAGAACACCAATACTGACCATGTAGCCTATAAATTTGCATTCTTTTTTTTATTTTGCTGTTTAGAACTGCAAATAGTAATTGATAAATTATTAAATTGAAAATATTGCTTTATGAATAATATAGTGGAATGAAATATTTGCATTATACTCACACAAGTGATCAATTAAAAAGAAAGATAATGTGTATTTATCTTTTGTAAACAAAGAAGAAAACTAAGACAAATTAATTAAAACTAAGGAATAAAAACTTTAAGTTATAAAAAGATTCATTTTTGGGTAAATAAAAAAAATAAATCTTTCCTAGCTGTGTTGCTATCCAATGCCTTTATAAATAAAATTTATTTTTCATATTAAAATTATAACAGATTGGATGAAAAGATGGAATTACCATAATTTTGTCTACATCAAGACTTCATAGATTTTTTTCTAAAATAGAAGAGTCTTTGATTTTTAAGCTCAGCCTTGAGGCAAAAGGAAACTTGCTATATTACTGTCAGAAATATTGAAAAAAATCTTGAAGATAAGCTCTATCTCTTAAAATTTCCCTCCACATTTTCAGTTCAACATGAGTATTAAGTTTGAGTCCAATTTTCCATTTGTTCTTCTACAATAACACTATAAAGGCAATTTTAATGGATTCAGATTGACTTATATTTGGCCTTCAAAAATATAATGCAGTGAAAAAATAGCATAGTTCAAATTTCAGTGTCTTGGAGTAAAATAGATACACTCTAATTACTAACCAGTTGAATGAATACATACAACTTCTCTGAGGCTGAATTCCCTCCTTAAATTGGTGATAATATATTCCTTAAAATTTTTCAGTGATAAATATGCACAAAGTTATGGTAACTTGCTGCATTAAAAATTAGAAGCTACTATCACTAAGTGTAAATTCCAGTAATTAGGAAAATTAGAGGCCATTCCATGACTAAGTTCTGAGAAATACTCATTTAAAGAGGGTAAAATTAATAGATTTATAATTTAATATTGGGAAAAATCAGGGAGGGCTAACAAAAAGGTTTTAAATACCATGTTTAGAGAATGAACAATATGAGAATAACATTTAATGATAGTCTTCCTTATTACTTTTATTTCTTTTTCACTATTAGTATTTGATGACTTATTCTTTCATGTTCTATAGTTACAAAAAATTAAGTTTTTACATATTGTTATTACAAAGTAGAGTGATGAATAATAAAAATGTTAGATCTAAAGTTACCCAAAAAATATAGTGTATAGGAGCTAACTAAACGTTCAGTAGTTCCACTAAGATGACAGACACAGGCAACGGGGTCACCAGTACTCAACTGAAGTAAAGAACTTGAGCAATCTATCATATTCTTATTCACTTTAAATACTTTTCACACTGAAGGAAAATACTTTACACAACATCAGGTAGAAATTGAGGTTGAGTAAAGATGGGAAAGCGATGAAGATGATAAAAAATATCATATCTTGCCTCTTTCAAAGTAACCTATAATCCAAATTGTTGATAATAACACTAATTCATTAATTAGCAAAATATATTCTCCAAATTCTCCCTACCTATGACATTATAGATGCCCAATAAATATTTTTAAAAAGTGATAATATTGTTCATTTGTAGATAATCTTCTAATAAAATTTGTTGCAGAGAGAAATATGCATTTGCTAGTCTCCCAATCATCCCATTGTGAAGGACTTAAAGCAAAACCTATTAAATGACATAGCTTAACAGCAGATGTGAGGTTGATTTTTTTATTCGTTTGTTTGCTGAACACTGACAGCTGCTGTTGTGAATAGAAAAAGAAATAAAATGATATAGATGACATGCTCAAAACAGAAACCCAGATATTGCCAATTCTGTTTCCTTTCATTTGCAGTGAGATCTGCAACAATAGTTTAATGTTTAAGTCTTTACCACTTTCTGTATTTATCATTAAATCTAATGCCAAAGAAGTCAATCACTTTTTTTCATAAACAAGGTGTTCACATATCATGGGAAACATAATCCCATGTATTTATCTTGTCCCTCACTTTCTGAGGGGTATCGATGATAAAATCAAATGCAAACCATCAAAATTAAACACATGAGAAAGAGATTGTGGGAAGATGGCAAAGTAGAGAAATCCAGAACTCAGTCCTTCCAACAGAACAACTAAATAGGCCAGAACTATCTAAAACAATGATTTTAACATTCTGGAGTCCAGAAGGATACTGCATAGCACCCAGGGAGGAGCAGGGGGAAGAGGCTGAGCTAACAAACCTCTGGATGGCAGAAAAAAACTTAAAAATCACCTTGCACAAGACCAGGCTTTAGCTTGGCTAATCATTTGCACATGTCCACTGATTAGTGACTTCAATCACTGGGAGCTTGGTTTTAAATGGGCATTATTTCAGTCTACCATGGACCGTTGCTGCTGCAGAGGAGATTTAAGGTTGCTACACTTCCTCAGAGCTGTGGGAAAGAACTGACTGGATAACTGCATTTGTTGGGCAGGCCAAAAGAGCTCAGATTTGGGAAGCCAAGGAAGGGCCATTTGAGTTCCCCTCCCAGGGAACTTTGAAGTCTGTCTGTGCCCCATTTGTGGGTCCATGGCCCTATTTCGGCTGGGAAATACTGATTTGGGAAAGTTCTCACTGGTGTGCCCCAACTCCCAGTGATCCAATGAAAGCAATGTAAGAAACATAGAGGCAGACATTCTAGGGTAAAGACTTGCCAACTTCAATACTTGGGAGAGGGAGGACAAACCCCTGGGAAACAGAGGGGACTACCAAATTCCTGTAAACAGGGATCTTCAAAACAGCCAACAAGCAAAAGCCCAGGACAATACATGGCCCCAGAAAGATAGGGGAACCCTGTATTTGCTTTCACCTTAGGTAGACTTTCCTGAAAAGAAGGTAAGGCTCAAAAAATTCTGTTATACTATTACCTTGATATAAAAATCAAGAAACATACATTTCACAGAATAAATCCCAGAGTTAACATTTTAAAATATTAAAATGTACAAATGCAAGGAAAGATTACAAGACAAAGAAACAGGAAATGATGGCCCTGTCAAAATGAAAGAGGACAGAATTTCTGAAAATATCAAGAAAAAGAAAAAACTCTGAATATATCAGATAAGAATTATAAAAAAAAAGATTCTTCCATATGTTCAAAGAGAGGAAGGAAAATGCAGAGAAAGAACTAAAAGAAATTACAAAAGACAATGAGAACAATATAAGAATATCCATTAAAAAATAGAAATTTAAAAAGAGACCAAACAGAACTACTGTAGTTGAAGGCCATAGTAACTGAAGTGAAAAATTTCCAGGAGGGCTGCAAGAACAGATCAGAGCTGGCACAAGAAAGTTTGGTGAACTTAAAGAAAGGATAGTTGAAATGAGTCAAGCTGAGGAGAAGAAGGAAAAAAGAATTATTAAAAGCAAAAGTATCCTAAGAGACCTGTAGGACACCAACAAGTGTACTGATATATGCATTGTGGGAGTCTCTGAAGGAGAAGAAAGAGAGAGAGGCAAAAGGAATATTTCACATAATGAAAGATATGAATAGGCACATTCAAGAATCCTAGAGAATATCAACCAAGATAAACTTGAGTAAAATATGCCCCATAACATACTGACAAGTAGAGGTATGCATAGGACAAGTAAAGAATTCTGAAAGCTACAAGACTAAAACAACATATTATGCACAAAAAAGTTCCAGTTAAACTGCGTGATTTCTCATGAGACACTATAGAGGCAAGAACACAATGGGTTGAAATATGTAATGTTGTGAGAGAAAACAATTGCACACAGAGAATTTTACATAAAATGGGATGATACTTCAAAATGGAGACAGAGATTAAGACATTCCCAGATAAATAAAAGCTGGAGAGTTCATCACCACTAGACCTGCCCTGCAATGCCAAACCGAGTTCTTCAGACTGAAAGAAAAGGGTACTAGACATTGGTACAAAGCAGCATAAGGAAATAAAGACATCTGGTTATGGTAACTGGTTGGGTAAATATAAATTCCAGTACTATTGTAGTGTGTACTTTGGTATTTAGGTCCACTTTTTACTTTCTCCAGATGCTAAAATGAAAATGCATTAAATCATGATAAATCTATTATTTTTGGCATATTAAATACAAAATTATAACTTGCAATAAGTACAAATAAAGGTGAGATCCTGGAAGTGTATAAGAACAGTTTATGTGTATGCTAATGAAGTCTAGCTAGTGTCAAATCAATAGGATTGTTATATATTTAGGATGCTGAGTGTTAACCTGATGATAACTACTAGGAAAATACAGATGAAAAATATATTGATATAGAAATGAGAAGTACTCTGTACGGTATAATAGAAAAAATGAAATAAATATGAAAGGATCCATTAACAGAAGAATGGAGATTCAAAATGGCTATAAGATTTACAAAAACTAAGCAGGTAAATGTCAGAAGGAAGTTCCTTATTATCAGTAGTGAATTTAAATGTAAATGTCTTAAATTCTCCAGTAAAAATGCAGAAATTGGCAGAATGGATAAAATAAGCATGATCAAATATATGCTGTTTACAACAGACTCAGCCTAAATTCTAAGTCATAAGTACAGTGAAAGTGAAAGAATGGAAAAATACATATAACATGCAAGTAGTAATCAAAAGAAAGCTTGAGTACATATGCTATCAGATAAAATAGAATATATACTATCAGGTAAAATAGACTTTAAGTAAAAAAAATGTTAGATGGTCACTATATACTGATATATGTGTCAATTCAACAAGAAGATTTAAAAATTATAAATAAATATGTACCTAAGCACAGCCCCAATATATATGAATAAAAACTGACAGATTGAAGGAAGAAGTTGACAGTTCTACATTAAAAGTAGGGTACTTTAATATAACATTTTCAATAATGAACAGAACATCTAGACAGAAGATTAATAAGGAAATGGAAGACATAAACAATACTCTAAACCGTCTAGATCTAGCAGATACATAGGACAGTTCACCCAACAACAAAATACTCAAGTGCACAAGATAGACCACATCTTAAGTCACAAAATAAGTCTCAATAACTCAAAAGTGTAAAATCATCCAATCTGTCTTCTCTTACCACAAAGGATTGAAGTTTGAAATAACCAACAGAGGGAGAAAAGGAAATTCACAAATATGTAGAAATTTAAAAACACGCTCTTAAACAACCAATGCATGAAAGAATAAATCACAAAAGAAATTAGGAAATATCTTGAGTTGAATGAAAATCAAAATGCAACATACCAAAACTTAAGGGGAGCCACAGAGGCAGTACTAAGAGGGAAATTTATAGCTATAAATGCTTATACTGTGAAAGTAGAGGAAAGATTCACTTTCTTTCAGGGACTGCCGGGGAATGACATACATGGCAATGTCATTCCCTGGAAGTTTCTCCATAGAATTAGCTAACAAAGGACAAATCCCATGTGCTTAGAACTCTGGAGGACAATGGGCCCTGGAGAAGAACAACACAAATACTGAATTAAAGAAAAAAATAATAATCTCCAGAAGGCATGTAGAAAATTTTGGTTTTAGACCCACTGGTTTGTACTTTCCCCCCTCCCAACATGGTCCTGTGCAGCTTAGGAGTTGCACAAAAGCAACGCAGCCAGGGACTTTCTTGCCACAGAGGCAGTTTATAGATCCACTCACAACAACATGTTAGAACTCTATACATATCCTAGCCCAGGGACCCAAGCCCGCAGAGACCCAGAGCTGGACACAAGCTGCTAAATCATGCTGTATACAATAAGGGCCCCTAGGGGAAAAAGAAAAGAAAAAAGAAGAGAGACCTCAGCAGAACTGTTGGCAATGGGTAAGCTCACTCAATCTAATTCTGTTGGCTCTACCGCCCAAACACAAAATGACTTTCTGGAGTGACCCACCTGCCTGGATTAACCCCATCTGGGACTCTGGAGTATCTTAATAGTGAAGAAACCAGAGGCCGAAAAGCACCGCCCCCCCCACCCATAAAGGAGTGGGGGCTAAACTGCACTGCTGTAAGACAGGTCAGTTTCCAGAAGTGAAGTGTGTAAAGATAAAGGGGACACTGAGTGAGGGAGAGGATTTAAACATATCATAAGATCTGGGGAGAAAATTCTGCACAAAAACAAGCAAAACAGATCAAGAATTCAAGAGAAGGAACAGAGGAAAGGAAGATTTCTCCTGGAGGTGAAACAATAAATAAAAAGTGAAATCTTAAAAATTGTACCACATATCCAGGGCAAGAATCAGATGAAGAAACATTGAGAAAATCTGAACAAACACGGGCTACTCAAAAGGCCCCAAAACAGGTGGACAAACATCAGAGAACAGCCTTAAAACAAAGCCAATAAATAATAAAATCCTAGACAAGAGGAAGAAAGTTATCTTCAGAGTCGACATATCAAGATGATCAGATGTCCAGACATCAGGGAAAAAGTACAAACCATACTAAGAAACAGGAAGATATAGGTCAGTCAAGGGAAAAGTTAAAACTTCAGAGGAGATGCAAAATTTGGAACAACTAATAAAAGATTGAAACAAATTTCTTAAATTGGTTCTAGGAGATGAAGGAAAATGTGGATAAAGAGTTAAAGGATATTTAGGAGAAAACATGAAAGGATAAAGAAACATTTGAAGGCATAAAAAGAAACATAATTGAAATTACAGGGGTGAAGATCACAATAATGGAGATTAAAATACACTAGAGGCATACCACAGCAAAACTGAACAAGCAGAGAGAAAATAATAGAAAAACTTGAGCAGTGTCTGAGGAATTTGAGTCCAGCATGAGGTATACATATGCACTTTGGATGACCCAGAAGTAGAACAGAAGGGGGAAATGGCAGAAATAATATTTGAGGAAATAATGTCTGAAAGTTTACCAATTCTTAGGAAAGATATAAATATATACATTCAAGAAGTATAACACACTCCAAACAGAATAAATCTGATAGACAAACTCTGAGACACATACATATAAGAATGTCAACTGCCAAATATAAAGACAGAATTCTGAAAGCAAAAAGGCAAGAATGATTTTTCCATACAAGAGATCCTCAATAAGACTAAGTCTCTATTTCTCATCAAAAGGCAGTGATATGATACAGTTAAGGTACTAAAAGAGGAAAACTGCCAAAATTCTCCCCCCAACAAAACTGTCATTCAAAAATGAGGGATATTTTAAAATATTCACTGATAAACAGAAGTTGAGGGAGGGTATCAACAAGAGATCTGCTCTACAAGAATTACTAAAACGAGTCTGCAAATTGAAAGGAAATGACAGGAGGAAGTAGCTTGGAGTAGTGTGAAGAAAGAAAAGTTTCATTTCTTCAGTAAGGGTAACTCAAAAGGCAAATGCAAAATCCAATAATACTCTATCCTCAATATACAACATTCTAATTCCTATAAACGTTAGAAGGCAGCTGAAGAAGTAAAAGGTATATTTCCTGATAATGGACATGCTAAATATAAAGTGGTAAAGTGGGACAAAAATAACATAACAGAGAACATATATGCTACCTTTTCAAATTAGTAGGTTATAGATGTAGATTGCATAATATAAACCCCAAAGTATCCACAAAGAAAGTATTTTACAACATACAGAAACAAAAATGAGAAAGGGATCAGTCAATACGTTACAAAAGGCCAATGACACAGAAAGGGATGTTGAAATAAAGGACAATAGAGACATAAAAAGGGGATGACATAAAAGCCAAAGGAAAAAAAAAAAAGACTGAAGAAAATGTTGTCTTAACAGCAATAATAATGAATTTTAAAAGGTTAAACTTCCTAAGCAAAAGACACAGATTAACAGAACAAATTTTTTAAAAATACATGATTCCAACTATATGTTGTTTAAAGAGACTTATCTTAGGCCCAAAGACACAAATAGGACTTCGCAGGTTTGAATTCTATCAAATATTCTGAGAAGACTTGAAACCAATCTTGTTCAAGTTCTTCCAAAAATGTAAACAAGGGGAATAATACCTAACTCATTCTATGAAGGCAACATCACCCTAATACCACGGCTAAATAAAGATACTACAATTAAAAAAAGAAATGCAGAGCAATTTCTCCTATGATTTAAAAATAACATAAAAAATCAAATAGATTGAATGCAGCAATTCATTAAAGAATTATACACCATGAGTAGGTGGGATTTATCCCAAGTATACAAAAATGGTTCAATATCAGGAAAGCAATTAACACAATATACCACATTAGCAAAACAAAGGGAAAAGCACATGAACATCTCAATTGATGCACAAAGCCATTTGACAAAATCCAGCATCCTTTCCTGCAGTTAGAAAACAGGAATAGAAGGAAACTTCCTCAGCATGATAAAAGCCATATATGAAAACCCACAGCTAACATCCTATTTAATGGTGAAAGACTGAAAGATTTACCTTTAAGAAATGGAACAAGACAAAGATACCCACTGTCACCACTGTTATTCAACATTGTGCTAGAAGTTTAACCAGAGCAGTTAGGCAAGAGAAAGAAATAAAATGCATCTTTCAGAAGACATGATTCGATGTATATTAAGCCCTGTAAAATCTCCAACATAATTGCAAGAGTTAATAAGTAAATTTGGCAGAATGGCAGGGTACTATATTGACACCCAAAAATCAGTAGTGCTTCTATAAGCTGGTAATACCCTATGGAGGAAATCAAGGAAAATTTCAATTTGCAATAGTAAGTAAAAAGAATCAAATATCTAGAAATAAATTCAGGCAAAGATGTAAAGCACTTGAACACAGAAAGCTAAACAACATTGCTAAAATAAATCAAAGGACACCTAAATAAACAGAAAGACATTCAGTGCTTAAGGATTGGAAGACTAAATATCATTGAGATGTCAATTCTACCAAAAATTATATATAGAATCAATGAATTCTCAATAGTAACTCCCATAGCCTATTATACAATACTGACAAAGCCAACTATCACCTTTATTTGGAAGGGTAAGGGCCTCAGTAGCCAGAAACATCTTAAAAAAGAATAATGAAGTTGGAGGACACTTTATTTAAAGTACATTGCAAAGTTACAATGGTATAGAAGCATGGTACTAGCACAACGATAGATATATTGAACAATATATCTGATATGAGTGTTCAGAAATAGACCCTTACCTTTATGGCCAATTGATTTGTACACTTTTTTTTTTTTTTTTTTGCATGGACAGTCACTGGGAATTGAACCCAGGTCTCTGACAAGGCAGGCGAGAATTCTGCCACTGAGCCACCATCGCACTGCCTGTGGCCAATTGATTTTTGACAAGACTGCCAAGTGCACTCAATGGGGAAAGAATAGTCCTTTGAACAAACGATACCCAGAGAACTGAATATGCACATGACAAAGAATGAAATAGGACCAGAATCTCATACCATATACAAAAATTAGCTCAAAATGGATCAAAGACCAAAATATATGAACCAAGATTATAAAACTCCAAGAAGAAATGTAAGGAATCATCTTCAGTATCTTGTGTTAGGCAATGTTTTCTTAGACTTTACACCCAAAGCATGAGCAAGAAAAGAAAAAAAAAAAGACAAGTGGGACCTTTACCAAAATGAAAAACTTGTGTATATCAAAGAACATTGTCATGAAAGTGAAAAGATGAACTACAAAATGGGAGAAAAAATCTGGAAACTGCATATCCAATAAGGATTAATATCCATAAGTTATAAAGAAATCCTACAACTCAAAAATATAAAAACAAACAGCCCAATTTAAAAACAGGCAAAAGACTTGAAAAGACATTTCTCCAAAGAAGATAGCCAAATTGCCAAAGAATACATGAAAGATGTTTAACCTCAGTAACTACTAGGGAAAGGCAAATAAAATCCACAATAAAATGCCATTACACACTACTAGGATGGCTTCTGTGAAAAAAAGAAAACAAAACAGAAAATTAAAAGCGTTGGAAATTAAGCAGAGAAATAGGAACACTCATTCATTGTTGGTGGCAATGTAAAATGGTGCAGCCTCTGCAGAAGACTGATATGCCCTCAGAAAGCTAAGTATAGAATTACCACATGACTTGGTACCCTACTACTAAGTATGTACCAAAAAGAATTGAAAGCAGGCACTCAAACAGATATTTGCGCACCAATGTTCATAGCAACATTATTCACAAAAGATAGAAGCAACCCAAGTGTTCCTCAAACTATGTATGGATAAACAAAATGTGGTATACACATACAATGGAATAATTATTCAGCTATGAAAAGAAATGAAGTCCCAAAATATGTAAGAACATGGATGAATCTTGAAGGTACTATGCTGAGTGAAAGCCTGACACTAAAAAGACAAATATTATATGACCTCACTGACTTTAAAGAATTAGAATGAGCAAATTCAACACATTAGATCTAGAATATAAGTTATCAGGGGTTGGATTGGAAGTAGAGAATGGGAAGCTAATGTTTAATTTGTACAAATTTCTATTTAAGTTGATTATAGTTTTGGAATCAGATTGTGGTGTTGGTAGCCCAACTTTGTGAATGTAATAAACACTAGATTATACATGAGAATGTAGTTAAAAGAGGAAATTTTAGGCTGCACATAAGTTACTAGAACAAAAATTAAAAGATAAATCATAGGTCCATATAACAGTAAATTCTATTGTGAAGGTTGAACTATAGTTAATAGTACAAGTATAAAAATATTTTTTAATGAATTATAACAAATATATCACCCTAATGCACAATAGTAATAATAGGGCAGTATACGGAAAACATGCATCTGATGTAAACTATGGACTAAAGTTAGTGCAATATTAATATTCTTTCATTAATTGTAACAAAGGGACTTTGTTGCCAATACAAAGTGTCAACAATAGAGAGTTGTATGCTATATTTCTCTAAACCTCCAACTTCCCTAATTAAAAAGACATTTAAAAAAGAACAAATATTTAAAGTCAGAGACCTAACCTTAAAACTGAAAGAACTAGAAAAAGAAGATCAAATTAAACTCAAAGTGAGCAGAAAAAAAAGGGAATTATAGAGTGGGAAAAAAAGCATTAAAATAATAAAATTAACATAACCAAAAGTTAGTTATTTGAAAAATCAATATAAAATTAATGAATTTTAAACTAGATTGATGATAAAAAAGAGAAACAAGTAACTGAAATCAGTATTGAAAATGGAGAAATTTCTACTAACCCCACTGAAATAACAAGGACCATAAAAGGATTCTATGATAACTATACACCAGCAAATTAGATAATGTAGCAACAAATTAGATAACCTAGATGAAATGGTCAATTTCTAGAGACACACAAACTACCCACACTGACTCAGGAGAAATAGAAGGTCTCAACAAACCAATAGCAAGTAAAGAGCTTGGGTTAGTTATCAATAACATTCCAACAAAGAAAAAGCTGGGACCAGATGGACTTCACAGAGGAATTCTACCAAACACTCCAAGAATTAGGACCAATCTTGCTCATACTCTTCAAAAAATGAAAAAGAGTTCACAAATCCTATTAAATTTTACAATGACAATATCACTCTTATACAAAAGTCAGGTAAGTTACAGGAGAAAAACCATAGACCAATATCCCTTATGAAAATATATGCAATCATTCTCAACAAAATACTAACCATCTGAATCCATCAGAGCATTTAAGTAATTACACATTATGATCAAGTGGGATTTATTCCAAGTGTGCAGGTGTGGTTCTACATAAGAATACCAATTAATGTAATGCACTACATAATACAATGAAGGGGAAAAAATACGTGATCATTTCAAGTGATGCAGAAAAGGCATTTGACAAAATCCAGAATCCCATTCTTAATAAAAATACTTAGAATACTAGGAATAGAAAAAAAACTTTCTCGACATGTTAAAGGGCATATATGAGAAACCCACAGCTAGCATCCTATGTAATGATGAAAGACTGAAAGTTTTTCTTCTAAGATCAGGAATAAGACATGGTTGATCAATGCCACCACATTGTACTGGACATTCCAGCCAGAGCATTTAGGCAAGAAAAATGAATGAGTCATCCAAATTGGAAAAGAAGAAATAAAACTTCCCTTATTTGCAGATGACATGATCCTATATACAAAAAATCCTGAAAAATGTACAACTAAGATCCTAGAGGTAACAAATTCAGCAAAGTACAGTGTAGTACAGAAACATAATAGTTATGAAAAATTGAGAGAAGGTATTTTAAGATTCCATTAACAATAGCAATTAAAAAGAATGAAATATCTAGGAATAAATCTTACCAAGGACACAATAGACTTATACACAGAAAACAGAGATGTTTGTTTTTGTCATATAATACATAAATAAATACATAAAAAAGATATTCTGTGTTCATCTATTGGAAAACTACAATACTAATTCTACTCAAAGTGATTTACAGATTGAAGGCTATTGTAATAAAAATTTCAACAACCTTCTTTGCAGAAATGGAAAAGCAAATTATCAAATTTATATGGAAGGGGAAGGAGCCCAAATAGTCAAAGCCTTCTTAAAGATGTCATAGCAAGACTCACACTTCCCAATCTTAAACTTATTACAAATCAGCAGTAATCAAAGTAGCATGGTACTGGCATAAGTACAGATATATAGACCAATGTAGTCAAGTTCAGGGGTCAGAAATCAACCATCACATTTAAATCCAGCTAATATTTGACAAGGGGACAAAGACCACTCAACTGGGAAATAGCCTCTTCAATAATTACTGCTGGTAAAACTGGATCTCCATATGCAATAAAATAATGGTGGACTCTTGCCTCACACAATATACAAAACTCAACTCAAAATGGCTCAAAGTGGCAGCACAATATTGTAAACATAATAAACAAAGGCGAGTGTGAGTATGATTACAAGAGGAAAGTTAAGGTTGTGTTTTTCACAAAAAGGAAAATTAGAGGATAAAAACTGGCACTACATAACCTAGTAAAATCTAGAGTGGATGATTAAGGCAGTTAATTGTACAAATGTAAGAAAGTTTTACGTGAACTAGAAAAAACATACAACAGTATTACAAGATGTTAAGATGGGATGGTATACAGTAAAAAATCAATTAATGCAAATTAAGGTCTATAATTTACAGTAACATTGTAATAGTCTTTCATTAATTATAACAAATGCACTATACTAAATCTAAATGTCAATAATAGGGGGGATATAAGAAAGGGGTAAGATAATTTTTATTTCTTTCTTTTTGGAATAAATGGGAATTTTTCATATAGATTGTGGTGATGAATGTATAATTATGTGATTATACCAGGAATCATTTGGATGGATTTTATGGTATGTGAATAAAACTATTAAAAAAGAGTAAACAGAAAACTACAAGTGCTGGAGAAGATATGGATAAATAGGTATACTTGTTCACTTTTGGTAGAGATGTAGAATTGTGCAGCTGCTCTGGAAAGCAATGTGGTAGCTCTTCAGGAGGCTAAGTATAAAATCGCCATATGATCTGGCAATCCTGTTACTAGATATATACTTGGAAGAATTGAAAGTAAGAACTCAAAAAGACTTTTGAACACTACTGTTTATGGCTGCACGATTGCCAATGGATGCTGGTGACCCAAAGGCCCTGTGACTGAAAAGTGACAGGGCCAACAGTAGTGTATACACACAATGGAATATTGTGCAGTTGCAGAAAAGAATGAAGTTGTGATGCATGCAATGATGTGAATGAAACTTGAGGACATATGTTCAGCAACATAAACCAGACATAAAGGGACAAATATTGTATGTTCTCACTAATATGAACTAACTATAACAGCAAACTCGATAGTTAAACTCAAAGGCATAGGTTTTCAGGAGATAGAAAGAGGGCAGAGAATGAGTACAGACAGTGGGTAATTGATGCTTAGAGAGTACAGAATGTTTAATAAAGTTAACTGCAAAGGTTTGGAAATGGATAGCACATATTGTGTAATGATAACACAATATTGTAAGTGCAATTAACAAAGCTGAGTGTGTGTAGGGCTGAAAGTGTTGTGCATATCACCAGAAAGAAAACTAGAAGACAAAAACTGGGACTGTATAATAGCAAAATCTAGAATGGACGATGATGGTGATTAATTGTACATTCATAAGAGTTTTTACATGAACTAGAACAAATGTATGTCACTATTACAAGGTGTTAATAATGGAGTGGTATATTGAAAAAATACAATTAATGCAAACTGAGGTCTATAGTTAACAGTAACATGGTAATATTCTGTCATTAATTGTAACAGCAGCACTATACTAAAGCTAAATGTCAGTAATAGGGGGGATATAAAGGAGGGGTATCAGATTTTTTTCTTTCTTTTCAGAAGAAATGTGAATGTTCTCATATAGATCGTGTTGATGAAAGCATAGCTATGTGATTATACCAGGAACAGCAGATTGGACACTTAGGATGGATTGATGGTATATGACTAAAACTGTTTAATAATTTTAAAAAAGAATCAAAGACTTAAATCTAAGAACCAGAACTAACAAATTACTATAAGAAAACCCACAGAAGCATCTTTAGGACCTTGTGTCAGACAATGATTTCTTAGACTTTACATTCAAAGCACAAATGAGAGAGAAAAAAAAATAGATAAATGAGACCTCATCAAAATTGAAATGTTCTGTGCATCGAAAGACTTTATCATGAAAGTAAAATGACAACCTACACAGTGGGAGAAAATATTGGGAAACCACTTATCTAATAAGGGTATAATATTCAGAAATCTTTCAACTCAACAGCAAAAGTCAAACGACCGAAAAAAAAAAAGATTGACAAAAATCTTGAGTAAACATCTCTACAATAAAGATATACAAGTGGTCATACAGCACATGAAAAGATGCTCAACATCATTAGCAGTCAGGGAAATAGAAATCAATTCTAAAATTCGATAACATTTCACACCCACTAGAATGACCCCTATTAAAAATGAAATGTCAAAAGAGAGAATAGGGAGAAAAAGGAAAACTTGTTCACTGCTTTTGTGAATATAAAACGATGCAACCACTGTGAAAGGCATTTTTTTTTCAGTTCCTCAGAAAGTTAACTAAAGAATTACCATATTACCCAGCAATTCCACTTCAAGGTGCATATTCTAAAAAATTGGCAGGACTCAGACAGATATTTGCACAATGGTGCTCATAATGGCATTATTCACAGTTGCCAAAAGATGGAAGTAACCCAAGTGTTGATCAACCAATGAATGGATAAACCATATGTGATGTATAGAAGCAAAGCGATATTATTCAGTTGTAAAAATAAATGAAGTTCTGATACATGAAATAACATGGATGAACTTTGAGGAAACAGTTTTGAGTAAAATAATCCAGACATGAATGGAAATTATTACATGATCTCACTAATATGAAATGATTATAGTAAGCAAATTCATGGGGAAAATCAGAGTTCAGAATATAGGTCATTAGGGTAGGTGTAGGAAATAGGGAATCAAGGCATTAAAATGCAGAGTTTCTGTTTGGATAATGGAGTGATTTTGGTAAGGGATGGTGATGATGGTAGCACAACATTATGAACATGATCAACAGCAATGATTTTATATTTGAATGTAGTTTTAAAAGTTTAGGTTTATATGTTACTAGAAGAAAAATTCCATGGAACTGCACAGCACGAGCAGTGAAGCCTAAGTTAAACCATGGAATATGGATAATCATACCATAATAAAAATTTACATTTGTCAATTGTAACAAAAGTACCTCAGCAACACAAGGTGTTAATAATAGCGTCGTATATGGGAACTACATTTTAAGCATGATTTTTAGCAAACTCACAACATCTCTAATTAAAACAAACACGTATTTTAGAGAAGATTAAGGACAGAACTTAGTAAAATAAATAAGGAATACTGGATTTTAAAAAAAGCTTAGTATTAGTTCTTTGAAGCAGTTCATAAATTCTAAGGGTCCTAAGAAGGAAAATCAAGTAAAATATAAAAATATTATCAATATTGTGAATGAAACATGGAATGGTGCCAGAGACCCTACAGACAATAAAAATAATGAGACTATTATGAATAAATCTTGAACTATTGATAAATTTGAAAGTATTTTTGAGATACATCACCCTCTCTTCCCTGATTAATGATCTATCAGATGTGTCCCCCCATTTGAGAACTTTAGCTTTATGTCATTTTTTTCTTTTCTGTAAGCACTAGAAATATCTAACCATGAGGTCATTCCTGTGGAAGGAAGGCCAATGTTCCCTGTTCTAGTTTGCTAGCTGCCAGAATGCAACACACCAGAGATGGATTGGCTTTTAATAGAAGGGGATTTATTCTGTTAGCTCTTCAGAGGAAAGGCAGCTACTTTCAATTGGGGTTCTTTCTTACACAAGAAGGCACAGGGTGATCTGTGCTGGCCTCCTGTCCAGGCCTCTGGGTTCCAACAACTTTCCCTGAAGTGATTCCTTCCTGCATCTCCAAAGGGCTGGGCTGAGCTGTGAGTGCTGAGAAGTATTGTTCATGTTATATTATTTAAGTTGTAAGATACCAAGTTTAAAAATTAATATTACCCAAGAACTTGCACCCTATCCTGGAGAGATTTAATATGTTTCCAGTTATATGCAGGACAGTTGAGTATTGTTAGGTGAAAGAAAAAATGTGTGTTTTATTGTTTTTTATTTATAAATCAGGTATGGTTTAAGGTGGTATATATAGCTGCCAAGTTGACAAGGGGTGGACTGTCATGGTCAGGTTCATGCGTCAACTTGGCCAAGTGGTGGTACCTGTTTGTCTGATTAGACAAATGCTGGCCTGACTGCTGTGATGAGGACATTTCATAGAGTTAAATCATGATCACATCACCTGCATCCACAGCTGTGTCCATTTGTAATCAGCCAAGGGGAATGTCTTCTGAAATGAATGATTTTTTATTTAATTGTCTGGTATTTAAATGAGAGAGCTCAATGTAGCACAGCCCAAGCAGCTCAGCATACCTCATCTCAGCACTCACAGCTCAACCTAGGCCTTTGGAGATGCAGAAAGGAATCACCCTGGGGAAAGTTGTTGGAACCCAGAGGCCTGGACAGAAAGCCAGCAGAGATCACCCTGTGCCTTCCCACATAAGAAAGAACCTCAGTTGAAAGTTAGCTGCCTTTCCTCTGAAGAACTAAAATAAATCTCCCTTTATTAAAAGCCAGTCCATCTCTGGTGTGTTGCATTCTGGCAGCTAGCAAACTAGAACATTCTCTAACAATATGGATGAAAACTGATGCTGTGTACTGCAAAATGTGCTACACCACAATCCAAATATTTTAGCTACCCCCTAAATTCAATTTCCCTAAAACTTTCCCTTAAGTAATTACACCAGCAAAAAGTAAACAGGGGCTTCCTTTTTTGGTTCACAAAGAATTGGTCCATTTTCAAAATACTTAATATATATCTCAATGAAAAAAAGGGTATTGGGGTATAGAAAAGAAAAAATAAATAGTTGCATATTTCCATTTTTGTTCAATACCTTCATATTAACATTACTTAACTTAAGGAAGTTTCTTCTAGCCCTGAAATTGCTATATGCATTGCCTCAAAGGAAGTAGTCATAAGATGTGATTGCTTTGATGTATCCACCAAATGCTTATTCTTCTGTGCAATGTGACTGAGACTCACTGTCATTGATTTCTGCTATTATCCCTCTTCCTCAATTTTTCAGTTCCCCATGGAACTGAATAACATTCAGTTAGGCGTACTTATGTCTCAGCAAGAAAAATTACATCCTGGTATTTTGCATTCAGTAATATTTTTAATATCCCGGGTTGCTTTATTTTTGGATTTCTCCATCACCCATCATCAGAGGTGAGGCACTATAATTTTAAATCTCCTCCATTATGGCTGGTTGGGATAAACTCCATTAGTTTATCAATAAATGTGCTGCAGTTATAAGACTCACCATTCCTCAGGCAGTTCAGTGAGTGGTTCTCTATGCCATATCTATTATTCCTACTGTGCCTTGAACTATAAGCATTACTCTTTGTATTATGGTACCTGCAAAAATCCTCCTAAATACTTAATTTACCAAGCACCTGGTCCCAGAACATGCTATAATTGCATCATCATTAAGTCACTGTTTTGGAGTGGAGAGACAAATAATTCTGAATATACAGTCATGGTCACCCTGCGACCCTCTCTTCCCTTTTAGGATTGTCACATTGAATTGTACATTTAAGACTTTACAAAATAATGTGGTATTTTGAATTTGAAACAAATTATCATCCTAACATTTCCTCAAATATACACAACATTTTCACATATATTTGACAGTGATGTGTTGGAATTCTTTTAGGCTTCTGATGTAGCTATTATCATCATCACTTTATAGATTAGGAAACTAATTTATAAATGCAATAATACACCCTGTGAGCAGCAAATCCATACTCAAAGCTAGGTCTGATGATTTTAAAAAATGGGCACATATGTAATATTTCCTTTCTTTCTCTTTCTCCTTGTACCTTCTAAATATAAACTCCAGAAGAAGTTACTATTATACACATCTGTTTATGTTACTTTTTTAAAATTGCATTAAGTGTAAAAACTTCAACTTGACATTCAATGCCCAGTCTCATTTGACATTGTCTTAGCCTTTTGGTTTTGGAAAATCCCTTAGGATTAGAGTTAGAATATTTGAGTTCAAGTTGAATCTTCCATTTTTAGCTCTAATACAAGTTATAGATAAGCAAAGAAAATAATTATATGCTAGAGTTGTGGTTTTCTGTATAGTTCACCATTGCATTTGTTCCCTCCACCCCTAAATTGACCTCTAATAGTAAGGAATGAACAGATGTGTGATTATGCATCACTGTAAATTGGAATGAGGGAGATTTTATCCTGCACGTTGGTCTGGTACTGCCTGCATTAGCTGGTCTGCTTAAAAATGTCATATGTCCATCAGTTATTGATATTCCTGCCTATTCTGAAAATGATGAATTCGTAGTTGTAGTCTATTGTGTTTGATCCAAGAACGCTCCTAGTTATGCTCCCTTTCCAAACTGAAATCACCAGTTTCAGACACCTAAATCTGTTGGTATTTATTCTACCCAGCCCAGAGCCCCAGAATCCACAAGCTTTTCCTACAGGACTGCCTGTTTGCCCATTTGGCACCACAGTAGGGCTAATCTCTCTTAGCCCAGTTCTCTGTATCACTTATATACTCTAATCTAGTTTGGCTAAAGAAACCTAAACCTGAAATCCTACCTCTGCCTGATGATTTGATTGTCCCCCTCTCGAGCTGCATTCCAGATTGACAGAGAAGCTTGAAATTTGGATTATTTCCAGAGTCCCAAAGGGGAGGCAGAAGATAAGTGCCTGGCCACCTCTGGCCCTTAGTCCTCTCCTTATTCTATGTTATAACTTTGCTCCTTTTGACCCAGAGTCAGAAGGGTGTCCCAGATACAGAAAAAGTTGAGCTTTGTTTGAATGTCCTATTTCATCATCTCTTTCCATACTTTAGCTAAGCTTTAGGAATATGGAGTATTCTCCTAAACAAAAAGCCTCTGTGTTCCTCATCCCAAAAGCTTGGTGATAACTGAGATACTAAATTGTGATAAAAGAAATTTAAAAAGTTCATTTTTAGTGAACTTTTGAAGTGCTGTCTGGTTTAGAGTTTATTCATATGAATATAGGCTTCATAATTTTATTTAAATTTATACTATAAGCTATTATAAATTCTTCCAATATGAATTTTTAACCTAAAATTTTCTCACAATACTCTATAAGCTGTGTTTGTAGAATCAGCTATTTTCAAATTTTTACATTAATATCATTCTAATTTTCAGTTTAAAAATCCATTTGACCACTTATTGTTGATGAAATACTGTTTAAGAAATTTAACTCTTTTTCCTTTCATATATAAATTTGATATAAGAGATCTGATTGTTATTGAACTATTAAAAAACATCCAAATACTCCCATTTTCAATTTAAATCTCAAATCATTTGATGTTGTTTTAAACCTCTATTTACATAAAATATTTTATCTTAATTAAGCTGCTATGAAACTGTACTAATTAGTGTCTCCTAATACACTAACAGACAAGGTTACCATGCATTATATAAATATGTATGTTTTTTGCTATTCAAAATTGTAATACAGTAGGTGTCACATCCGAGAGAAACTTCAACATATACATTTTATTGACTCTACTACTTCAGTAGTAATCTTAAACCTGATATTCCTTTCCAAGATTTCATTTTAATTAGCAATGACCTTCTGAATGCCACTGTGCCAATATGTATGCAGTCAGATTCAGAAGGGTCCAGATGGAACAGTCTTCAGGGGAATATGGAATGCATGATTCCCTTCTACAGCGAATGCCTGTTTCAGCTGGGGTTTAATATGTGTGTCTGGTCTGAACAAAACATTTATGAAAGATTTCAAATAATCTCCTCAATCAGAAGTCAAAAAACTGTGGCCTGCAAGCTAAATCCAACTCATCACCTGTTTTTTAAAGCTTCATCAGAACAGAGCTACACCCATTCATTTCTATATGGCCTATGGTTGATTTTATGCTCATTGTAGCATTGAGGAGTAGCCTCTATTTTCTAGAGTAGACTCTATGGGCATCAAAGCTGAACATATTCACTATTTTGCCTATTTCAGGAAAAGTTTGCTGATCCATATCCTAAATTAAATATGGATTAAAAGTTTTAAAAATTGCACCCATTCAGGAATAAAAAGTGGCCTTGTGAAATAACTGTAATACTTTTATGACATTTACCATGTGCCACTCTGTTCTGAATACTTTTTTGTTTTAATTTATTAAATCATCATAGCAATTCTATGAGGCAAGGGGCAAAACTGGAATTTAAATCCAAGAACTCTGATTTCAAAATCTTTGCTCTTGACCAGACCTCATGCTACTTGTGTATGGTAAATTTCTCATCATTGGAGATATTCAGCTAGTTTGATTGCAACTGCCACAGTTGGTTGTAAAAGGAGACTTTTAAGGTAATTTCCCACACTGAAATCCCATAGGTTTTTCATATCCAGAACAATGCAAAGAAATGCAAAAAAATAAAAATAAAAAAGTTTTTTTTTATTTTCAAGAAGATCCACTACTTGATAGTTTTATGACTCAACAAAACTTAGATATTTCTAAAATCAGAAGGCTGTCTAAGCATCAAAAATCTCAACTATGTAAGCTTTTAACCTCAAAAATGGAAAATATGTTCCAATAAAGAGATGGAGAAAGAAGAGATTTTTTCCCACAACTCACTTGATCTCTAGCCCACTAAAGACTATTGCTATGTTATGCAGAACCTTCCAACTTTCCCCGTTAAAAATGAACTTAGTTTATAAACATAAAGACAAAAAACAATAAATTCTCACTGACTGGTACCTACCACTATTAGCCCCAGTCAAATAGCTTAGCAATATGCATAATTATTTATTGTTCAATAAGCTTGTTTAGGATACATCTAAGGCTAAGAAGGCAGTCACCTTTCTCTGTCTTCCCAAATCAGGTTTATAGCAAAGTCTTACATACCACCATCTTTCCCCAGCCACCATCTTCCCCAAATCACTGTAAAATGAGATAGCTTAATCCCTGGGACCCAAGAATATCTATCCTCTTCCATATCACTGTCAGTTTTTCAGGAAAGGAGATCAGGAACAGCAAGACAGTCTGAGTCAGTCTGCCATAGTCCCATAGCATCCCCATAGGTCCCAACGCTCACTCTCCTGCTCCACTTTCACATGAGCCTCTGACTCTCCTCTGGTGCTGGGGAGGAAAGAATTAGACCTGAAATTAGAGGACCTGATGCCAGATCCAGATTCTCTCTGACACAGTGTGTATTTATTAGTGCCTTACTTCTCTGTGTTTTCTTTCAATTTCATTTTTCCAATTAGAAACTGAGCATAATATCTACCTTATAGGATCTAGGAAGATAAATGTAAAAGTAGTATGAAAACTCCAGAAAAACTCTCATGCATGTGTTAGGGATTCAGCATACATTTGCTGAGTCACGGGCATAATCCAAGCCTTGTTATGAAACTATTCTTTCTAATTTCGCGTATGGTTTAATGTTTTCATAATAAAACGTAAAAGTAAAATAAAGTCTTTTCAGTACAAATTTTAATATGAACTATATTGATGAAAAATGTTTAAAGGAAAAAAAAACATTCCAACGAGGGAGATCATTTTAGTTCATATGATTCGCCTTTTCAATAGTTTTGGATGGAACTAAATTTCTCACCTATATCCACATTTGCCTCAAAATTATATGTGAATAAAATAGTTTTCTACCCAATATAACAGCTCCAGATAATTTTCCCAAATATAGTTTATAATAGTTACTGTAGGACATGAAGCATAGCTGTGGAATGTTGGGGAAAAGCAATAAGATCAGACCAACTTAACCCTGGGCCAGAAGCGATTGTCAGGCTCATTTTAGGGGAGTGTGGACAGCAACAGCGGCTAGAATCCAAAATGTGACAGAATCCACAAATAACAGTCAACAAAAGTCCCTCTGCATAACATTGGCTTCCAGTCAAATTTGGTCTTTTTAGTCACATCTATCTTCAAATAATATATAAAGGGGGAGAGCATACTAATATGATTCATTTACATCTTTGGAAAAAAAATTAAATTCACTTCTTTCCCCCATAGACAAGGTTCAGCGATTTTGATTTAAGCAATTTCAGTTGCACCAACTGCTTTTGATGCTACATGTTTTTCTAAAGGATTAAAGAGAACAAATGATAGGTAGGACTTATTTTTAGCCTCACACTCCATTTCACTCCTCACAAGAATGAATATAATACTCTAATAATCCATAATACCTTTGCTTTGAAATAACTCAAAAACAAATAACCAAAGTAGACACCTATCGAACATAGACTTGCTGGCAGAATATAGATTATGTGCACCTCTCTGCAACAAAAAGGCAGTTAAGGACTCGTAGGCATATTAGTAGATTTTGATACTTTATAAGCACCCAATATATTTTCAAAAACAATAGCTTTAAAGACGAATTTTAAGCACTAAAGTTGTTATCGTTGAGAAGTCCAACAAAAAGAAAATTAGCTGATATGACTGTTAGCTGAGGCAACAGGAATGAAATCTCTTTGAGAATCTAGTAGTAGGTACTCCACTTTAAAATTAAATGCTCACACAGGGCAAAGGAAGACAGTCTGTCTGGTTAGAAAGGCTTTGCATAGGAGCAAAAGATTGTTCTACATCACTGTTAATTAAATTATATGAAGTATTTATTAATGCTTGTCATTAATACTGACACCTCATACATATGAACTTCTCTGTCACAGCACTGTCAGGAATCTATCAATTATTTAATTATGATGAATTCAAACTCATTATTTTGATACATCCAGTGAAACATTAGACTGCCCCATAGATTAAGCCATGATCCCATGTTCAGAAATAGTTGTGTATCATTCTTTTAAAAAAAGCTGTTATTAACACATAGTTGCAAATTGGGTTTCTCTGCTTTCTTTTGGGTTATATGCATCCCTAATCTCCATTTTGTAAAGGATCTTTCTACCCGTAACCCAAGACAACCTCTACAGAATGATGCATAAATAATACTCTGAAAGTAAGAAAGCTGGAATTTATAGCCTGAAGATTTTATGCCAATTTACAATAGTAGAAGCTTACTTGTTAAATATAGGACCCCATTCTATACATGAGATGTCTTCCAAGACATTTCTTAGTAACATGTTGAAAGAAATATGTACTTCTGTATCTTTTCCTTGCTACTTTTATTTGATATCCTCCATCTCAGGCCAGTACTGTACCTGTTTGAAGAGAGAATAACAGGAGCAACCTCAGTTGCAACATCAGCTAGGCTCTAGAATGAACTCACATTTCTAATCTTGGTATGGCATGGACAGTGACTGTTTCATTTTAATCCCCATCACTGTGACCTTCTCCACTGTGAATTTTTGCTGAACTGTCCTGGTTATAATGAACCTGGAAAAAGCAAGTTTTACCTGAAATCCAAACACTCCCCATTCTGCTTCCTCAGTAACATAACTAATATTTCTTGATGTGTGGTATAGTGTTTTGGAGCTCTGTGTACGCCCAGAAAAACAAATTCTTGTACTTATTCCATTGCGATGAGTGTGAATCCACTGTAAGTAGTACTTTTTGATGAGCTTATTTCAGTCAGGTGTGGCCCACATCAAACAAGATGGATCATAATCCTATTAATGGAATCTTTTATAAGGAGAATTAAATACAGACACAGAGACAGAAAGCCACAGGAAGATAGAAGCTTAAATACAACAAAACCTGGAAGTGAAGGGAGAGGCCAGGAGAGGATACCATGTGATTTGCTGTGTGACAGAGGAGTCAAGGGCACGGATCACTGGCACCCAGGGGCAGAAAGCCAGTCTTCTGGGAAAAAAAGTATTTCCTTCATTTGGACTTTCTTTTAGCTTTTGAACTGTGAGCTAATAAATTCCCATTGTTTAAACCAAACCATTGGATGGTATTTGCTTGAACAGCCAAGCAAAACAAAACACATAGTTTTCAAAACATGAACATTAGAATCACCATGTTTACTTGCTAAACAATGCAGCTCCCTGGATATGGGGTATATGGGAGCTCTTTGTGCTATCTTTGTAATATTTACATATCTAAAACTATCATAAAATTAAAAGTTTATCTTTAAAAATGCAGCTCTCTTAATCCCAAACCATAGCTGCTAAATGATAATTTCTCAAGGTGGCAAGGAGGTGCATTTTAATACACACCTCAGCTGATTCTTATGCATATTAATGTATGATGGCTACGAACAGGCTTATGTTCCTTACACTTTTCTTACAATTGTCTAGCTGGCCAAGTAGCTTCCTTTCAGTAAGCAACTGGGACCCTGTTACTCCCTAGAGGGTATTATCACTTCTTGTCCATGGTTTATGTTCATGGATATACCTACTGAGCTAATAGCTTCCTAGACCCAGAAATTACATCATCTGGAAGCAATTGTAAGCATGCCAATCTACCAATTTGACCTCCTGGAATTAGTGACTGGCATAATCACCAGCACTTTGCCTTGGAGAACCAAGTTTCCCTCATCAGGTCCAGCCTCAATCCTGGACTAATATTCTCTCTGCTATTATCCCTTTCTTGCCTGTATTACAAAAAGCCTTCCATTGCCATGCTCCTTAGTTGATTGATGGGAAAAAAAAAAGCGGGGGATGAGAATCCCTCTATTTGAAAAAAAAAATAGCTGCTGCAAAATTCTAAAAAGTTAAGCACAGAGGTTTAGTAAATGGAAGGGTTTAATATGTGTCTTACCATATTTAATTGTAATGACTGATTAATTATATTAAAATTGCTGAACACCTCCATCAGTGTTTGTAAAATTAACTGAAGTTTGTTACATTACTTTGCATGAAGAATTATTGATACTGAAGATTATTTTGAGAAATTAACAGATGACTATTGATTTTTTTGAAATCTCTTTCCTTTCAGAGAAGTGTCTCCAATGAATTAATATTGGTTGAGGAACAAATTCTGCCACCAAACCTACTTCACCTTCTTGCTCTTTAACATCATTTTCTGCACTGTTCAATTTCTACATGTACTGTCCAAATCCCTGCAGTCCCAAAACAATTCATGGAGTTATGTTTCTAACAAACGTCTTAATAACTTGACTTCAATCTTATCTTTTTTCACAAGATTTAAATCAAATTAAAGAAAAGCAACTGTCCTTGTTTGCTAACCTAGAGTAAAAAGCTTAAATATTTAGAAAACATGTAGAATCCTGATTCACATCATCTAACACAGGTAAGCCAGTGTCAGACATTCGAGCCCCCTACACTGCCCCATTTAGTGGGAACCAAACCAGATGTAACTCGTCTTTGGAGATTATTGTTCAAAAACGAATGTGCTGAAGATTTTCTGATTCATTTTCATTATCCACTGACCTGTTGTCAATGGATTTCAGAAAGACAAATAAAACTAATTACCTCAGGCCAGGCTGTATGGAAAATAAAGGCACAATGATTTTGAGAAAAAGCGTTCATACTAAAGAGGTCTTTACAAAAAGCATAAATTCTAAAAATTAAGTATCACTTTTTTATGATAAAATTATTCCATTGGAACCAAAGTACTATTATTTCTTTAGAAATATCAATACTAAATAATTAAGATATTTCTGGGCTTAAATATCATTAGCATTAGCTTGCTGCCTGGTAAGTCGTTTTAACATATTGGAAAGTGGCTAGAAAATGTAGGGGATTTTTTGCATGGGGGTACTTAGAAATGAAGAGAGAAAATATGATAACCTATTGGGCAGTCATAAGTCATTAGTCCTATGTATTCTCTTCCTGCCTTAATTTACCACAAAAATAATTTAGTGGTCTCTTACCAAACATGTATAATGGCCAGGGGATGCTGTTTAGTGAAGTCTTTGTTTTTATTGACTGATTTATTCTTACTTATGTGCAGTGTGCAGATTTAATTATGTACCCCAATTTAGATGTGTTCTTATTCCTAATCCATTCTCATGTAAGTGTGAATTCATTGTAAATAAGACTTCTTTTGAAAATTGTATTTTGAGTTGAGGGGTGCCCCAAGTGAATGAAGGTGGTCTTAATCTAGATTCCTTAGAGACCTTATAAAGAGCCAGAAGCTAAAAGTCAGCAGAAGAAAGAAGAGGACAATGCCATGTGACAAGAAGGTCAAGGAAACTAAGGAATACTAGTAGCTAATACCAGAATGCTTCAGCCTTCTGGGAGAAAGCAAGAGTGCTGATAACTTGGTGTTGGATTTCTGGCTTCTGAATTTGTGAGCCAATTCATTGTCTAACGAATCCATTGCATTGCATTTGTGATAGCAGCACATGGAAATGGAGATATGCAGAGAAATTATGCACACTTGTTTTTATAGTTTAGGGTGAAATAGGTAGCTGTGACAACACAGGAATCTATTGTGTTAGAGGAAGGTAAGCTATCAGAATTTGTATAGTAGAAATAGATTCTGTAAAGTCAGTATATTCTGGTATCACATAGAGGACACAATATCTTAGAGAAAAATAGGCAAATATAAATGGAGAATCTGCAAAATGATTATATTCTTTTAACCACAAATGTGAGACTAATCAAGAGTACAGTGGAAGTATGGCCAAGGATAGCTAGAAGTCTGAAATCAGAGTATCATCACAGCCAAGCTTCCTGCTAAAGGAGAGAATCCATCCCATGCCTCTCCATTGGCTTCTGGGGTGGGGGTTGGGTTGTTGGCAATCCACAGCATTTTGAGCTTGTGGTGGCATAGCTCAATCTGTGCCCTCCATAATATGGCCATCTCTTTCTGTATCTCTCCCTTAATCCCTGCCAATTTTTTTTTCTCCTTATTAAGACACCAGCCATATTGGATTAGGGTCCATCTCATCCAGTTTGGCTTCGCAGTAATTAATAACACCTTCAAAGATCCAATTTACCAAAAAAACATATTCAAAGAACCTGGAGTTAGGACTTCAATATGTCTTTAAAAAGGACACAATTTAATGCATAGTAGTGGTATAAAGCATCAATTTTGGAAATTTTAAATTTAAAAAAATGTTAAAATCAACTCTAAGAGCTTCAAAATTTACATAAAAAATAATTTCTCCTTAAACTTTTTCAGCTAAGGTTGATGGATATGAAAGATGTTTTTGGGTAGTTGCTCTATCAACATAGGGTACGGTTGATAGGATGTTGCCACTAAGTTTTAAAGATTTCCATTCCCTAGGTAGATTGTCAGCTCTTCAACCTCTTTTTACCAAAGATATCCTTCAAATTGAAATTATTTGTAACACCTGAAGAAGAGCCTGATTATTTTCAGAAGACGTAAAAATGTCTGCACATATTTATTATTTTATTTAATTAATTAATCAATTTATTTATTTATTTGTTTTTGCATGGGCGGGCTCTGGGAAATGAACCCAGGTCTCCGGCATGGCAGGTGAGATCTCTGCTACTGAGCCACGGTTGCCCACCCTTCACATATTGTTTTATCAGAAATATTTTGCTTAGTTATTGCTTTACTCTTACCAAAATTTTTTTTCATTTTTGGATCTAGAAATATAGCATTAAAGAAATATAAATGGTTTCAATGTTAAAAATCTCCAAATTCCCACCTGAGCCTACTTTTATTTCATTCACAATAATTTCAGCATTTTCTGTAGTACAAAATGATAGGAAAGTTTTTAAATCCAAAAATAATGTAAAAAAATACTTCTGCTCTCAAGTCACACCATTTTGATTATTTCTTTAGCAAATTCAAGCAAATAAATTACTTTCTCTATAAACAGGCTGTCCTGTGTTTTAGTATTATTATTGACAAAGTACAGTGTTAAAGCTTCTTTAGATAAATCTTCATTTAAAAAAAATAATAGCTTTTTATCCCTCTTTTTTTGAACATATGATACGTGACAAAGGAGTTCCATCATCTTTTTTATGTCATGCAGATTGTCAAGGAGAGTGATGACATTAGCTCACTATTTTTCTGCTTAGGGCAGTAATTCTGTTACAATTTCTGTGAAATAATTACTTCCCCAACACATAACTAAAGGATGCAAGCAAAATATCCATCATATGCTTACTCCCATGTCACTCAGACTTTATCACATTTGTTTCATTGTCAGTCACAATTATATGGCATTTTCTTTACTGATTTTCCATTCCATAAATAATTCATCAATCGTATCTACTCAGTTGTTAGCTATGAGAGACCCACACATTTCTTAACAAATAAAGCAAAATAATAATTACATTCTTCATTAACACAGTATAGTCAAACTTTTAAAAAAGATTTATTGTTATGTCTCCATGTCCAACTTATAAAAATAAAAGAATTAATGATTCAAGAATATTGCCAACTTTTTCATTGCCATGCACAGCGGACATTAGTGTTTCGGCATGTCTTCTAGATGGAATTCTGCTATCCAGGATTTATAGCTTCAATAAACTCAAAAACTTTGATATTTTATCCACTGAAAATGCTTGGCATTCAAAGCAATCATTTCGAGAAGACTGCTTGAATTTTTGCCTCTGCAGTCTTAAAATCACAAGAAAATGTCTTCTAAATCAGTTGTGAAAGTTGTTTTAAAGTTTGATAAATGAGAAAAATATGATTTGGGTACATTTTATTTCTCTAACATTTTAATTTGTATCTTACTCATTTTTTTATATAAGAATTGATGATATTTATCATGGATATTTTGGAGTTTTTCTCTCTTACGATTTAAAAAAAAATTTTATGGAGTGTAATGACATTTATTTAGGTGTCTCTCTTTCTGACCTACAATTCCCAAGCATGACTATATTTCAGTATAAAATTAAGAATGGATATAGAAGGAGCTCCTCTAGTCAAGAAGCATTTTTCACATATTCTATAAATTGGAGTTGTTAAACTTCATGAGATTTTATAATGGCATTCTTCTCTTAATTTATTTTCTCAATGTTTTCGTTTCCTAAACTAATCAAAACAAATATCATGAAATGTTTCAGTTAAACAAGGGGAATTTATTCACTTCCAGTTTTGTAGTTGGAAAAATTTTCAAATTGAGACATCTTCTAGTCTATGCTTGAGTCCCAAAATCCGGCTGCTTGTGAACTTTGGCTTGTCTTCACATGGCAAAACACATAACAGCATCTGCTGATCTCTTCCTTCTTTTCCGGGTTTTGTTGATTTCAGCTTCTTGTTTCTGTGACTTTCTCTCTCTGTCCAAATTTCATTCCTTTATAAAGGATTCTAGTAATAGGATCAAAATCCATCCTGGTTGAGGTGGGACACACTTCAACTTAAGTAACCTCATCAAAAAGTCCTACTTACAATGGATTTACACCGACGGGAATGGATTAAATTTAAGAACATGTTTTTCTGGGGGTGTTTACATCTTAAAAACGACAAACTCAACTTGTACAGAATTCCCAAAAAGGAAAACTGAGGCCAAATCCAAATTCTCATGTATCCCAAATACGCATAAGAATGCATATTTCCACTCTCCACTAAACTGTGAGAATAATAAAAAAGAAATTGCATTTTATTCATCTCTGTAGCTCAGTGTCAAGAATAAAGTATAACAAATACGAGGCACTCAGTAAATTTGTATTGATTAAAGGAATATATGTATAAAATGTGGTAGCATGATGTCATGAGAAAGTATTGCATTTACAGTCAGAAAGGTTTTTTCCCCATTTGCTGGTATTGTGAAATTGGGCCATTTAACTGACCTGTCTGTACACAGATTTCTTCATCTGCAAGTATTACTGAAACTCCGTAATCTGTTGTGATATTTATGGGTGTATTTTTAAATGCCTGTTCAATGTCTGAGATCTAGTAGTTGTTCAATATGGTGACTAATTGGGAGGAAGAAAAAAATATGAATGAAGTATGTTAATGCTAACATTGATTAAAGAACTATTTGCTTCTAAGCATAACAACAAACATTTAAAGATCTAATTTACTAAACAGAAATTATTGAGCTGAAAAGTAGTATTTTCTATTAAAATTAAAATCATTTTTCTTTGCCACAGGAGTCACAGGTACATTTCAAATAATGCATTTTCTGAAAATTTTCTAGAAGTTATCTATTTAACTCCTTAGCATCAAAAACGACTAAATTTCATTTGTTCAATACCCATGATGAGTGTTTCTGCATTTGGGTCATGTTTCTACCAAATTATTAAGAAAGCCCATAAATCATTATATTATCTCCTTCCAGTCTCTCATTCTAATAATTAGTGAGGCTGTTTCTTGGCTTATGGCAGCAAATTCAAAGGAATCTCTGCACTTATGTGAGTTATGCAGACCTCCATATTTACATGAGAAATGACCTCAATTACTCACATTCTTCACTCTTTCCAATTCCCTTAAGTATTGCAAAAGTATATTAACCAGAGTGACATTGCTAATTTTAACATTTCCATCAGTCACTTCAATTTCCCAATCTTAATCACTGCTACCAAACATTTCTTGCATAAATATTGATTAGATTCAGGCACAGAAATGTGCAAAACCCTTCAAATTAATGAGAATCTATTACACGTTAGCTCTAGTAAATATTTCTTATTGATAATTGGAGGCTAATTTTCCCACAAAATATAAATATTTGCAATTCATTTTAGTGAAATTTTTAGTTTATAAAATATCTAGAAATTCAATTAAATATTTGATAGTTTTAAGTTTATTCTCATTTTTTTCATTAAATTTATGCAATATGTATTTAAGTCAGTTTGACCTAAAGATCTTATTATGGGAAAATAATATCCCGGATACATTATGTCCAATCCTTACTTAGTTCAGCAACTATTTTAATCTTTTAGATGTTTCTGTTGTCTGTTATTTGCCTTCATAATCTCAATAATATGATGCTACTTTGGGGTTTCTCAATTTAAAAAATCGTCATTAGCCTCCTTTATGATAGATGATATTTGAGCTCTCTTAACACATTCCCCATAGTCCTCCTCTTTACATTCTTCAAATATAAGTATACATATATCAATATGAGTGTATGAAAAACTATGTTAAATTGTTAGTACTTTCTTTCTTAGATTATGGAGATATTGTTCAGAAAGAACAAATGATTACATGGACTTTCTGGAATACTTCACATTTTTATTTACTTTGTTATCTGTGTATATATTAGTAATTATTTTTCTCAACTCTTTTCAAAATAATAATCCATTGGTTTCTGTTTCTTTGCCCCAGGAGATCATTCTACCAGAGCCCCCCATCCTATTCCAGGCTAACCTGGTTCCTCTCTAGGCTTGTGCAGAGCTGTCATCATGACATTTACTTTCACAATCATAATGGGTCATCCCTTTCTGCATTTCAGCTTTATAACCTATGCCTCTGGAGCCCTCCATTTTCCTCTTTTTGGCCTACTTTTCTGTTTTATTTAAGCAGTTTTTTGGGTTGCTTCTTAAGAAAGATGCATTGGAAATGAATATTTCAAATCACACTATGTCTAAAAGAGTCACTAATTTGATTGATATTTTGGTGAGGTCATGTTTTCCCAGAATTCTGAGAGTTTTATTCTGTAAACATAAATAGCAATTGAGGACATCTATTAGTTCATAATCTTTCATATCACCTGTTTTCATTTTTTTCTCCAAGAAAGATTTTAAGTCACTTTATGCTCTGTCCTTTGAAGTTCTATGATGATTTGCCTTGGAAAAATTGTCAGTCACCAAGTGGAGTTCTTGGCAGGTTTTAGGCTAGAGACTTTATATTCCTTGGTTCTAGGCATTTTCAATGTTTTTATTAGATTTTAAGTCTCACTTTCTAGAACTCCTCTCATTTGGGTATTAAACATTCTGAATTGATTATTTAACTTTCATATCTTTTTTTTTATTTTTTATTCTTTTTTTATTTTTTCTGCATTTTATTCTGCTTTCTTAAATTTTTATTCCAAAACTACTGCTAAAGACTTACTTTTTACTATTATTCTTTTAAAATTTTGAATTGCTCTTTCCTACTTTGATACTTCCTATTTTATAATAGCCTGTAATTGTTTATAGGTGAGTTATTTTATTCTCCATCTTATACATGTTTTATGTTCATTAGATTTTGAAGTTTCGCCTCCTCATTTTAGTGTCTGTTGTTCCTCCTGGTTCCTTTTACTTGGTGGTTCATTGATTGGTTGGTTGTTCATTTGATTTGGATTGGCACATATCTTTCACTTTGGAAGCTTTCCTTAAATATTTTGTTTATTCATAATGATGAGTAAAAAATTTTTAAAAAAATTAAAAATTACTGAAATGTCAAGCGGATAGCTAATAAAGAAAATGAGAAAATTAAAGAGTTTGAAATAATTAACTTGATTTTGTTCACTAGTTAGTTTAATCAAGGAGAGAAAACACCAAAAGAGAAAGCACCAATTACCTATACCAGGGGAAAAATAGTGTCATTACTACAGATGCTACTGACATTCAAAAGGATAACAGTGTGCTTGAAAAGTTATTTAAAATTTTGAAATTCTTTGAAAAACACAACTTACTAAAATTTAAATAAGAAATAAAGGTAATGAATATTTATTCAGGAGGATCTAACGGCAATGAAAAATATTTCCCATGAAAAATTAAAGACCCTGAAATCCTCACTGTTGAATATGTCCAATGTTACACAAATGTTTTAAGATTATTTAAAGAAGAAGAAGGCAAACTTGTTGTATGAAGCTAGAATAATCCCAAAACTGAGGCCTAAAAAAAAATTTAGAAGTCAACGTTTCTTGTGAACATAGATGCAAAAATTCTAACCAAAACATTAAGGAATCAAATCTAATAATATATAAAAACAATAATGTATCATGACCCAATGGGCTTCTTTTGACAAGAATGCAAGTTTAATTTGGCATTTGAAAACCAAACAGAATAATTCTATTCATTAACAGAATTTAGCAGAAAAATCATCAGATCATCTTAAATGCAGGAAAAGCATTTGATAAAATCCAACACAAGCTTATGAAAAATAGTCTCAAGAAACAAGGAATACAAAAGAATTTCCTTAATTATAAATATATATTTAAAATTTTTTCAATTAACATCAAACATTGTTAATTTTATAATTTTATGAAAGTTTCCCCTAAGTTCGGGAACATGGCTAATATAATCACTGACATAACTATGATTCAATATTGCATTGAAATACCAATGTTGAAGAGAACATTACTTCAAAGAAATACTAAAAAGAAACAAAAGGTAAAAATTTTAGAAAGTAATAAATAATGGTATAGCTTACAAATGACGTGATTGCTTAAATAGAAAATTGAAAACGATCAGCAAAAATTGTAACTAATAAATATGTTTAACAAGGATACTGCTTATAAACTCAACCTACGAAAACAATAATATTCTTATATACTAGCAATAAAACAGTGGAAAATGAGATTTGATAAATACTACTTACAAGTTGCCTTAGAAGGGTGCACTGGTACTTCAGTGTTTAGAATGCCTGCCTTCCATGCAGGAGGCCAGGGTTCCATTCCCAGACCATGTACTTCTTATCCCCCCCTCAAAAAAAGCAAATTTCCTTAGAAACAATCAAATACCTAAAAATGAATGTAATGCAAAGTAAACAAGATCTCTACACTAGTAACTTCAAAACACTATGAGAAAAAAAGGAAGCAAATAAAAGAAGGAATAGATGATGCTTATGATTGAAAGGCTCCACATTTTGTAGATGTCAACCCTCCTCAAGTTAATCTATACAGTGGAAGAGAAAGCTTTTTCTTGGAAATAGACAAATTAATTGTAAAATTTTGAAAAGCAGCAACACTAGAATAGCCAAGAAAATCTTGAAGGAGAAAAAGGGTCAAAAGGAGAAAAGAAAATTGAAGATTTACAATTTATCAATATTTTCAATAATGCTATATTGTTTAAGAGATAGAGAATTGGTATGAAATCAGAAAGATAACAAAAGAAACAGTGTAGTAGGTCCAGAAACAATCCCATCGTTCCATGATTGATAACAAAAAAGCCATTCAAGGAGAAATTATGAGCTTGTTAATAAATGGAGCTGATTGGATATAAATCACATGTATAGATAATTGTGTATATATATATGCATACATATACATATTTAAACATGCACATACAACTCAGCACATACTTGCATATATGTATACGTGTATATGTAGAAATGTTAATACATGCATATTGATACATGTGTATTATTGCATATTAACATACACAAAAGCATTCATACATTGTAATTTATTAATAATATCAAATTTTTAATGCATACATATGTATTAATACATATACGTATATGTTTCTATATTAAGTAGTACATGTACATCATAATTAACTTGTAAACCTCAGCACACGTCATTCATTTAAAAGCGTCCTGTTACTGAATGTGAAAGATGAAACCATAATACTTCTAGGAGAAAACAGAGGAGACCAACATTATAAGCCTGATGTCATCAATAATTTCTAAAACAGGACACAACAAGCTCTAACCATAAAAAATATTCATAGATTGTGCTCATTGATAGTAAGAGCTCTATAAAAGGTATCATTAAATGAAGGAAGAGACCAACCACAGGCTGAGGAAACATACTGGAAATTGTAAGATATATCTTCATATCTACATCTATCTATTTGATTCAAATAACTCACATGTAGATTACACAAAGAGCCATTATAAATCAATAAGAAAAGGCAAGCACCCAATTAAAAATGAATGAAATATGTAAACAAGAATTTCCAAAAAGAGGATATCCAAACAATTAATAAGTACATGAAATGTGTTCAATGTCATCAATCATTGGAGAAATGAAAAATAAAAACCACAATAGTATACTTCTACACCTTTTCCCAGATGACAAAAACTAAATATTGGTAATAACAAATGTTGACAAGAATGCAGAACAATTGGAATTGTGGTAGAAGAGTTCCTATTTCAGCCAATCCTGGCATTTGACTAAAATCTATGAGACATTGGTTTTTAACTATGCCCTTATATATTTTTTTTATATGTTTCATGTTGCTGAGATGATGGGGATCAAATTCTTGCTACTGTGCATATCTGTCATTTCTGTCATTTCTTTTACACTATTTTAAAGTTTCTTTTTGTTTATATGCTTTGATATATCATTCAGTACAACGAATATTGCAATAACTTCAATATGAGTAACTCTATTACTATAAAATATCCCTTTTGCATTGTTTATGTATTTATTCCTAAACACTTATTTATCAGAAATTAATGGTGGCCGTACTGCATTTGGCATGAATATACTTGCCTTCTTTTTTACTGTTCTTTAAAACTTTCTGTACTCATTTGTTTTATGTCTCTTAAAATAGTACAGTGTATTTTTAACCCAATCTTTATAGTCTTCTTTAACTTTTACCATTATTTAAAACACCTGTGCCATTACAAATTAAAACATCAATTTACCAGCCTACATACAACCAAAGAACCAAACCAAGCATTGCTCTGGAGTCAGATCTCTTTAGACATCACAATTATCTGTCTTTTTATTTTTTTGCCTCTGTTCATATAAACCATTCAAGGTAGGCGACTGGAACTGAGATAACTCTTTGGCTCAGAATTCAGAAGTTTTCATGATGCTGCTTTCACTCTTGCTTTATCAGTACCATCCATGTAACTAAAAAACCCTTTAGTTACATTTTATTAAAATAAAGCTTAATCACATTTCCCTATCATTAAGATTTCAATCACATTATCATCTGTAATAACTTCTAAGTGATCCAGTATATAAACTTGCCATAACTCAATGGTATAGTTTTGCAACCAATCACAATTTACTAAGATTTACTTCTCTGTCTTAAGTTTTATTTTAATAAATCTAATGCAAATCAGTGAAAGATTGAGCACACCAAGAGTCAGAGATGAGAAATATTATCCTATTTTTCCCTCTATCCAGAAATTACTCTTTTGTTCCCTAATTTATACTGATTTTGTCTATTAGAAAAAATACAATAATAAATATCATTATATGCATATATTGCACATTTGTGCAAGCTTTTGTACAAGACCAATTTTTAGAAATGAAGCTGTGGACTGAGAGTGATAGGGTATACATGTTTTCATGTTTTTATGCATAAGTTCAAATTGGCTTTTCAGAAGACAGTGCCTGAACATTTTATTTTTCCCCTTTATTTTTTGCCAAATCTGGAAATCTTAGTTTTTTTAATCTTTGTCAATATGATATGCAAACTAGTTTTTTTTTAATTCCCTGCCTTTAATAACTAGTATGGTAAATATTTTTCTCTAGCTTTATTAGCCACTTGTATTCTTCTACTGTATTAAATATTTTTCTTCTTGTTGGGTTGCTTGAATTTTTTAATTGACTTAGAAATGTTTTTATATGTTAAAAATATTGACCACTTATATTGCATATGGAAAAATTCCCTAATATATCACCTATCTATTAACTTTTTCTTATTTAAGAAGGCTTTTCACTTTTTATAATCAGTAAAACATTTTTTCTTAACGGTTTCCACATTTGATGTTATATTGAGGAAGTACATCTCATAGGAAGGTTATACATACATATATATATATACATATAGTAAGCATATTTTCTTAAAAAATGGTTTTGTGGTGCCTTTTATATTGATACTCCAATTCTTAAAACTCTAATCTTCTGGGAATTCATTTCAGGATATGATAAGTGATAGTTAACTAATTTTGTTGTCAAATAGTTTTAAAGGATAGAATCAACAGATGTTGTTTATTCTTAAATGTAAAAGAGAGATTTTGGTTTAGTTCTGGGGTTTAATGTGTACATGCATGTGTGTGTGTGTGTGTGTGTGTGTGTGTGTGCCTATTCATGAGAGACAGAGAGAGTTTACACATGTGTGATACACATTTATAAGTAACTACCAGTAAAATACAATGTAACTTTCAAAGTATGAAAACACAGATGTCCTAACATACTTCAACAGCTGATTTCCCCCAAACTAATTGGTGATAAATCTATTGATGTTTATCTATCTATCTATCTATCCAGAATATAAATTATTAGTACATACGCAAACTTTTACATTTGAATATTTTGTAGGACAATTCATTGACCAAATTTTCCAAGATTATTCTTCCATATTTACTTTATCTCACAAATGTTGGCATCAATTCTTTAATTTCCAAAATTTTTTGGATTCTTATTGTAAATGCTTTCATTTATAGATTCATTTTGGGATAATTTATATTTCTATTCATCTTTTCCAAGGACTTCTTAGGTCTCTATGTTTATTCAATGTGTTCACATTGTTTGTGTTACTTAATAATGTGTAATATTCTTCATATGTAGTTAAACAAATGTATTCTATATTCTTAAGCATTTTGTGATATTAGTGTCTATTTTGACTGCATCATATTCTTGACCACATTTGAACTGTTTTTTTCTAGTGCATAAAAAACAATTTAATTGTTTTTCTATCTCTTTTTTAATCAGCTACTTTCCCAACTTTTGTTGTGAATTTAATAGTAGTTGATTATCGGTGAATGGGGGAGGCTCTCAGGGGGCTGATCTCAAATGAAAATTAATGCTAATTTCACTTTATCTTTTCCTGTATTTAAGCCTCTATTTTCTTTTATGATTTCATGTTTAAGAATAATAGTAATAGTTATTATATTAAGAATTCCTGTCTTGTTCACGATTTTAATAGAAATCCTTCTACTTTTTCTCCTTGAAGTATAATGTGGACTTTTGTTGTCTGACATGACAATTCATCACTTCAGTAAACTCTATTCCCAGTTAATAAAGACTCTATTCTTTCTTAAAATATGTGTGTATCAATTTTGTAAAATTTTGCAGCAACCAAGATATTATAATGTTTTATTTTTTAATTATCAAGACATTTCATAACATTTTTCAATATTAAAGGTAATCAAAATTTTATAAAAGATTATATAATTTTTCAGCCATCAGTATATTAATGAAATTTTTAATTAAGACACTATAATACTTTATAAAATTCCATGCCCATCATGTAAATTTCAGAAAACTTTAATGAAATTGGGATAATTTTATAAAATTGTGTAAATTTTATGTAAAACATAGCATGTCTCATGCTATTCCAATACATATCTCATTTAATAGCAAGTATATGTTCAAAACTGTTCAAGTAAAAATCTTGGCTCTGTCATTGATTCCTATCTTTGTCCAAACCCTACATTCAACCTTTTAAGGAATTTTGTTGGTTCTACCCTTCAGTATATCCGAATTCTGATTACTTTCATTCCAAGCTTAGTCCAAGCTGCTGTCTTTCAAAATGATAGAATCCTTTATTTACAAAGATAGCTGCCTAGTTAGGATTATGGTGTCCAAGTAACCAGATGGTATATTTGTAAACACTTGGTGTGGGTCTTAAAGTAAAGGGACAAAGTGTTGTTTTTTTTTCCTTTATTAATGAAGTTGTGGGTTTACCAGAAAAGCATGCAAAAAATACAGAATTCCCAAACACCACCCCATCACCAACACCTTATACTGTTGTGAAATATCTGTTACAATTGATGACAGCACATTTTTATAATTGCACTATTAATTAAAGACCATGCTTTAACTTTAAGCTCACTGTTTAAACAAAATTCCATGTATTTTGTTTAAACATTGTGTTACCATCATCACCAAAACATTTCCATGATTCCAAATAGGAATCCTGTATGATTTTTGTTTTGTTTTGTTTTGTTTTTAACATGGTCAGATTCCGGGAATCGAACCCAGGTGTTTGTCATGGCAGGTGAGAATTCTGCCACTGAACTACCATTGCACCACCCTCCAAATAAGAATCCTGTACATTTTAAGACTTAACTTGCCATTCCCTATCCTGCCCCTGCCCCCTGGTAACTTATATTTTAGATTCTGACTCTGTGAGTTTGCTTATTCTAATTGTTTAAAATCCCTGAGATCATACAATATGTGTCCTTTTATGTCCAGTTTATTTCACTTAACATAATGTCTTCCAGGTTTGTCAATGTTATCCTATGTATCAAGATTATGACTAAATAATATTCTACTAAATGTATACACCACATTTTATTTATCAGTTCATCAGTAGATGGACATTTGGGTTAATTCCATATTTTGGCAATTATGAATAACACTGCTGTGCACATTGGTATGAAATTATCTGAGCCCCTGCTTTCAATTCTTTGGGGATTATATAGTAGTGGGATTGCCAGGTCATAGGCAGTTCTGTACTTGACTTTCTGAGGAACCACCAAACTGCCTTCCACAATGGCTGTTCCATTTTATATTCACCAACCATGAATGAGTGTTCCCATTTTTCTACATCCTTTCCAACACTTGTTGCTTTCCTTTTTTCTGATAGTGCCCATTCTAATGAGTGTGAAATGGTTTCTCATTATTGTTTTGATTTCCATTACCCTGGTTGCTAATGACGTTGAGCATCTTTTCATGTGCTTTCTGGCCATTTGTGTATCTTCAATTGTGAGATGTTTATTCAAGTCTTTTGCCCTTTTTTTAAATAATGGGTTGTTTGTCTTTGTTGTTAAATTGAAGCATTTATTCAAATATGGACATTAAATTTACCAGATAAGTGGCTTGCAAATATTTTCTCCCATTGTGTAGGTTATTCTTTTACTTTCATGATAAAGTTTTGAGGTACAAGATCTTTAATTTTTATTTTTATCTATTTTTTCTTTTGTTGCATTTACTTTGGTTGTAAGTCTAAAAAACCATTGCCTAACACAAGGTCTTAAAGATATTTTCCTATGTTTCCTTCTAAGAGTTTGATGGTTCAGTTCTTATAACTCTGATCTATTTTGAGTTGATTTCTGGATATGTTGTGATGTAGGGGTCCTCCTTAATTTTTGCAAACGGAGATCTAGTTTTCCCACATCATTTGTTGAAGAGATTGTAATTATTGAGTGGTCTTTGCCCCCTTGTCAAAAATGAGTTGGGTTGAGAACAAATAAAGTTCTAATGGCTGAGAGAATTCAAACAGAGTGGACAGATTATCCTGGAGGTTATTCTTATGCATTATATCGATATCCTTTTTTAGAAAATGGTGTGTTGGTGTGTCTGGAGGGAAGTACCTGAAACTTTTGAGCTATATTCCAGTAGCTTTGATTCTTGAAGATGATTGTATAATGATATAGCTTTTACAATGTGACTATAAGATTATGAAAACCTTGTGTCTGATGCTTCTTTTATCCAAGGCGTGGACAGATGAGTAAAAAAATATATGCAAAAAATATTTTTAAAAAGTGTGCTTCTCAACAAATTCCTCTCTGACTATCCCACTTAAAAGTGTCAATCCCTTCTCTCACATTATTGCCCCTAAAATACTTCCCTGTTTTTTGTATGACACATCACTATGTAATGTACTAAATAATTTATTATATCTAATGTTTATTGTATATTTTCTGTCACCACTAGAATGTAAGCTTCATTAAATTATTATTCATTAAATAAATAATAGAGGGGATAAGGGGTAAAATAAATTGGGTAGATAAAAATACTAGTGGTCAATGAGAGGAAGGGATAAGGGGATGGAATGCATGAGTTTTTTTTTTATTTATTTTTCTGGAGTGATGCAAATGTTGTAAAAATGATCATGGTGGTGAATACAAAACTATGTGATGATATTGTGAGTCATTGATTGTACAGCATGTGTAGACTGTATGTGTGTTAAGATTTGCCAATAAAAATTCAGTGGGCCCTTAATGTGAGGATTGAGTTCTGAGCTCTCATTTGATTCTATTGTTCTATATGTATGTCCTCGTGCCAGTACCATACTGTTTGATTACTGCAACTTTTAAATCAGTGCTACGATTGGGAAGTGTGAGTCCTCCAACTTCATTCTTCTTTTTCAAGATGACTTTAGCTATTCAGGGCCCATTACCCTTCCAAATTTTATAATTGACTTTTTCATTTCTGTAAAGAAGGTTGTTGAAATTTTGACTGGGATTGCATTGAATATATAAATTGCTTTGGTAATTTTGACATCTTAATGATAGTCTTTCAATCCATGAAGATAGAATGTCCTTCCATTTTTGTGGTCTTCTTCGATTTCTTTTTGCAATGGTTTCTACTTTTCTACTTAGAAGTCCTTTACATCCTTTCTTAAATTCATTCTTAGATGTCTGATTCTTTCAGTTGCTATTATAAGTGGAATCTTTTCCTTGATTTCTTCTTTTGTCTGTTCATTGCTTGTGTATAGAAACACTACCCCACAACTTTGCCAATCATTTCCTTTATGGACTTGTGCTATGGTCCTCCGATTGATTTACTCTACCATCTTTTCGTGCCCTCCTATTCTCAACACAACACACTTTATGATTCGTCTTAAATTACAGTCTGATTACATCACAGCTATGCTCATACCCTACAATGACTCATCATTCTTTTCATAGCAAAAAATTGACCCTTATGATAAACCTCCAAGTGCAACCTCATGTTCATTCTTTCAGAGTTCCTATTTTGCTTTTCCCTTTGCTCACTCTTCTGCATCCATACTCACAGTCTCATTGTTCCTGAAGCATGACAGCCATGCTTCTGCCTCAATACTTTCCCCTTCACACTTCTCCCAGATATTCACAACGCCCTTTGCTTCTTCAAGTCTATGAAAAGTGTGTGCTTCTCAACAAATCCCTCCCTGATCATCCCATTTAAAAGTCACAATACCTTCTCTCACATTATTGTCCCTAATATACTTCCTTGTTTTTTGTATGACACTCACGGTGTAATGTACTAAATAATTTATTATATATAATGTTTATTGTTTATTTTCTGTCACCACTAGAATGTAAGCTTCATTAACACAGAGATTTTTGTTCACTCATATATTACCACTATTTACTACAGTGTTTGGCAACTAGTATGTGTGCAATAAATATTTGTAAATGAAAATGCATTATAGCCTTAGTTTTGTAGCCATCCTAACATAACTACCATAAAATATCTGTATTTATTTGGTCATATTCATTGTAAAGTATCACTGGATTTTATTTGTTTGCTTGTTACAACTGTAGTGTGTGCATGTGTGTGTGTGTGTGTGTGTGTGTGTGTGTCATAGAGTTTATCTGTTCTCAATTCCAAGCTGGAGTGATCCTTTTCGAAATGTAAATGTGATCATATTACTTGTCTGCCCAAAACTGTTCAAAGTTCTTAACGTGACTACAGACTCAACATGGTCTTGTCCCTAGCTACATCACTGCGTTCACCATTTGTCCATTCTTCTGTGAACTCTACCCATAATTATCTCCTTGATAGGTCATGAACACCCAAGTAAGGGTTTAGAGACTTTCATATGCTGTTGCCTTTGCCTGAAAATCTCTTTCCCAGCTGTGCCCAAGGCTGCTCCTATCTCTTCATTCACATCTGAAAAAATTTCACAT
>PVIY010000402.1:0-67009 GCA_004026745.1 Myrmecophaga tridactyla | reverse complement strand
TTTATCTTTCTTGCCATTTGTGATTTTTAAAACATCTTTTAATAGTAGAGTTTAATTTTCTCACATTTTCAGTGGTTATATATGGTTATACTACTTTGCTTTAATTTGTTATTTTAATTTTGTATATTCCTTTACTCTTTTCTCACTTTATTATATTATAATGTGTTTGATTTCTCATGTAATATTTCTCTCTAGTTATTTGAAAGTTGTACAGTCTATCTTTATTTTACTAGCAGTTGCCTATAAAATAAAACATGCACACATGAGCACACACACACTTTCAACAGATTTGACCAAGATTTCTGTCTCAAATTTAAAATTATAACAGATTCTACTGACTCAATCAGAAATCTTACAGCTTTATTTCCCAAACCCCAGATTTCGTTGCAGTAGTACATGATTTAATATTCAAACTATATACTTTGTTATTTTAATGAGCGTATTGACTTTACTTGACTTTTCTTTATGCCTCTTCTTTTCCCTTTTCTGACTATCCTTCTGGTAATTTCTTAGTTGACTAAAGAGCTAAAGGATGCACTTTTAAGTCCCTGTGAATCTAATGATACTTTTCTGTTTCCCTTACATATAAACAAATGCTTTGCTGGATATAAGTCCTGTTTGCCATTTTTTCTCTTTACAACTCTGTAGGTATTTTCCAATTGTTGGATGAGATTGAGCATTACAAAGAAATTCTTCAAATCCTCTTATTTTTGACCTGTGTACTTAAACTCTGTCCTCTTTCCTTCCTCTTCCTCAGCAACTCAAAATTATTTTCTATAACTTTGAAATTCAAAATATGCATTAAGATATTTCCTCACTGTTTAGCCTTCCCATGCATTTAACAGTTATGGTAATGGGATATATTTTGGTCACTTGGGGAATTTGGTGTATTAAATATTTCAACTATAGTGTAAGAGGTAACTTTAAATTTGTTTTTGTATTTTTTGTTTGTTTGTTTTTTAATATTACCTATGTAAATATCCAAGCACTATTTCCAGCTTCTGGTTAAAACTTGTGTTCTGTTGCTCCATGGGTCCTCCTTTCAGTTATGCTTGAATTCACTGTTCCATTGTATCTTGTTACTATTCCAATCAAATATAATATAATAAATGCTATCTTTTTCTCTTACAAAGAATTCCTTCTTTATATTTTTCTCTAACTTAAACTTCCTGTCTTCTTTTCACTTACTATACAACTTTATTAGTTTTACTAGTAAAAAATTGCAAAACTTTATCTGAGGTTACAAAAGACCCTTTAATTGCAGTACTAACACAGCCAGTTTCTTTCCCCTCCTCTAAAATTTCAAACTCTCTGCCAAATCTTTGTATATAATAAGAGGCAACATATAACAGTTTTACTTCTAGCACAAGGTGAAAATGGTTCTAGTTATTTTTATTTCAAGTCTTCTGCTTCTAAATGCAATCTTAAATATTTTAATCAAACTTCAAATTATGTTTGTGTATCTGTAAGTTTAGATGCATGTACTTTGTTGTAACAGTCTACACACAAAAAAACAATTAACACATGAAAGAGTTAAAAGATTTAATCAAACAGATTATATGATGACAATGATACTAACAAATGTAGAGAGTAGTATTTAATAACTAATTTGAAGATTGCTTTTAAGTTTTTTTAAGTAAAGCATAAATTGTTTCATTTCCTTCTGCTTTTTTCCACATTCTTGCTATGATGGGGAGTAAAGGAGCTGTTCATTGTATTTTGTAAGCTTTTTACTACATTTTGTTAATAATATTTCAACCCACCTTTATTTTCAGTGATATGATGAGATGGTAATAAAAGCCAGTAAACAGAGGTGAGATAACAAACTAAAATTTGGATTTAATACGTGTAAGGTTTGGGCAGAAAATGCCCAGCCCCTTGTTGTTTGAGGAACACAAGCATAGAAAAGGCATGAAATGGGCTAGAGATGGTTTGGAGCTTCTGGGAGAGGTTCAAGTGTCAAATTGAATAACATGGACTTGACCTTGGAACCACTTATTTTCTCAAAACTAAACTTTTTTAAGGATAACATTTTTGGCTCAAAAGCCTTAAAACTACTAATCCCTTAAGAAAACATGGGAAATCACACCATAATGAGCTTGTTTTCATCACTAAGTATATTTTACACCAAAAACTTACTTTAAAACAAACTGATAAAAATGAATCACAACTTATACAGATATTGTTACCCCTCACCCAATTTAACCCTCATTTTCTTAATCCTTGGATTGAAATAATAACTTTCTGAGGAAAATTCACCTTTACTTCCTCTCTTAAGGATTTCAAAAGTCACTAGTTAATTACTGTGGATTAACGTATAAAAACAGAGACATAAGGCTCTAAAAAGCATACCAATCTCACTTTGTTTTATGTTTATTTAGAAACAATCTGATTTTACTTTTCTGAAATCTGTCATAATTTTGGATGTGGTTTAATCACCCTAGTAACTGAGAAATGTTTCTGCTAATATAAATTAAAAAATTAAAGCTAGTTGCCTGAAGAAAATATTGCTGACTTTCTTCTCTCTGTCTCCCTGTGTATCTCCATGATTTAAAATAACTCTGATAAGCAGCACATGGTGTCTTGCAGGTGAATATATCTTCTCTAAGGAAATCACAGTAATGAACATGAAAATAGTTGAAAACAATGACCAGATTTTCACGTTCCAATCTATTTTAGGATTTTTGCTAAGCTTTAGGACAGCTGGTAAAAGAAATAATTTACCATATGCGGAGTATTACTACCTCCTTCCACTCTGTCTCTTTTACTATGCAAAAGAACCTAAGACTTCTATGTCTGGGAGTGGTGTAATAGTAAACCTCCATTTTGGCTTGTGGGTGTTATGCTTTTTGAAAATATTTTAATATTGTTTTGTTTGGTTTCATATGGTTGGCTGCCATTCACGCTTAAGAAAAAGGAATTACAAAGTAAATGGCATCATCCAGCATTAAAAATGTTGATTTTAGCAATACTTATTAACAAGAAAAAGTGAAGTCTGTAAACAGGAGAGTTAAAACAATTGGTCATTATTCTATTATACTTAGAAAAAGTTTCCTCAGCTGATGACCTGTATCACTAGCATTTTCAAACAGTCTTACCTACTCTAATTTTAATAGAGTTTGGATTCTGGGTATATGCTCAAATAATGTTATTCTCATTGTGACCATTTGATATTACATTGTATCATGTTGTCTCTCCTTTCTCCATTAACACCTCATTCTATAAAAAGTTTGATTAGCTTTTCTGAAGCCAGTTGTCAATTTAATATAAAATAGTGGACTTTTGCTGTTACAAAAGATAGGTCTTGAATTGACCTGATGAACTTTTCTAACCTTTCTTTCTGCTTTCTAGAAAGTTAGCTAAGTAAAGAGGCTGACAAAGAGCTTCACAATATGGACATGTACAAAAGAAGGACCTGTGAAGTGCAGGTGACCCCTTCTAGGAACCAAAATAAGATCAGTGGGCTGAATCATAGCAATATCAAGAAAAGTGTAAGATGAAGCTGAAGAAATAAAAAGGAGTCAGAGCTTTTAGTTTACAAAAGAGCATGTTAAAATTTTGCTCTTATTTTCAGAACATCAGGAACCACCAAAAGAGTTGAGGGTGGAAAATAGCATGGTCTCATTTTGGTTTTGGAAATATCATTTAACTGAAGGGAATAGGACAAGAATAGATGTGGGGAGTCAACAATGGATAAATGGTAATTGAAGCCAGAATTTGGCCACTTGAGAGGCCACCATAAATCTGTTCAATGTCCATCAAAATTTCCCTCTTCCTACAGAATAAAACCTGAATCTACACTCAAAATAGCATATCTTAACCTTTAAGTCTTTATTTTATATTAATTCATGAATATGCTTAGACAGGCTGTGTGTTGTCAATTGTGCTTTTAAAAAAAAGAAGTATTTACTGTTTACAAAATGCTCTTACTTGTTGTTACTCTAGATGTTGCTGTTGTTTTATTTGATCTATACCAGGTAGACAATATTGGCCTTACTCAACAGATTCAAATACTGGAACACATAGCAGCTAAAAGACTTGCCTGAGGTCAAATAGATTTGTAAATGAGGAATCTCTAATTGGAAGTCAGGACTTTTGATTCACAATCCCACACTCTACTACCTCAAAAATGTTCTGGAAATATATTTTGGTATGGGAGAAGGCAGGGTATTGTGGTTGTATCATTGGATAAAAATTTGGAAGAGTGCGTCAGAAGTCAGATGAGAACAAATAATTGTGAAAAGTCCGGAAGTTTTGAAGACAAGTTCACTTACCTCAGGTCACACTTTACCTGGCTTCCTCTCTACCTGGTATAGCTTCCAAATTTTCAAAAAATATGTAGAAGTAACACATCACTCACTTCATCATAAGTCATAAGACTAGTGAGAAGAAAAGTAATCAGTTTCAGGAAAAGAAGAAAAAGCATGTGGAAATAAATGAAGACCACCCAAATGAGAACAAGTAGAAGTTATTTATTCAGAGCTTGTTATCACAACACTGTCAGCCCCTGCCACTTCTCTTTGGTAGATATCAAAGGTAGGGAGTGGAACAGTAAAGTTTTATGGTGAATAAAAGAGAAGACTTCAGTTATGCATTGATTGGACATTATTGGAATGGAGAAACTGGTGGTGGGCTAGCTAGAAGTGGGGTGCCCTATGTATTGGTTTGGGGAGCATATTTGGCCTTTTCTGGTTGGCTGAGAGGCAAAAATTCAGGGAGCTGGCAGTTATTGAGCAAGTCCTTACTGTTCTGGGTCAATTGCTACAGAGGTTGTGGTTTGGTTTCCTGGGCTGTTTGCTGCAAAAATTAAAGGGCAGAGTTCTATTGTAAAATGTGGTTTATTTATACTCCTTCTCACAAACATATGGGAATGTTTAGAAATTTCAGATTAGGATTAAATGAGGGAAAGTGAGCTTGTAGAAAGTTCATCATGTAGTGGCAAACATTTCAAATAGGTGTCAAAGCCCAAGGGTGCATCAAAAACAAAGTGTGATACTTGTGAAATTTGGAATATTTTAGATAAATAAATGGTGCAATTTTTTTTCCTAGTAGTTAATATATATTTTGCTCCCGTTTCTGGCAGAAGCCCTTGTAAGTGCTTTGAGTGACACACTTTATTTCCTCTCTGTTATACACATGACAAACCATCATTAACTTCCTTTTTAGGTTGGAGGGCCTGGACATTTTAAAAAAATCATCTGGAAATCTTTTTTGAGGCGTTTTTAGGTGACATTTAAAAGTTCCCAGCTTGCAGAAAGTTTCATTACACACAAGGTACTTGCATGCTTTCATTCCAAAGTGGATGCATTGGTGAACATTGAGGCTCCCTTTGTGGCTGAAGCATTTCCCACAGTTCTTACATTGGTAGGGTTTCTCCTTTGTATGGATCCTCGTGTGACCATGCAGGGTGGACTCATGGGTAAACTCCTTGGACAGAGTTCACATTGGAACAGCTTTTCTCCTGTGTGTATTCGTTGGTGAGCTGTGAGGTCTGAGTGCTGCATGAAGCCTTTCCCACAGGAATTGCATTTAAAGGCTCTTTCTCCTGTGTGTCTTCTCTGGTAGATGCCAAACTGAGACTTATAGTGAAATCTTTTCTCACACACTGCACACTGGCATGACACCGATCATTTTGGTTCTTTACCTTGACTATCAGGATGGCTGGGTAGTCTTGCAGTGGTCAGTGAACTAACTGGTATTAACCCAACTTTTCTTAGAAATTGATTTTGGCCCAAATGTTTGACTTCTTCTTGAGGCTTTCCTTGAGAAGTGGAGGTACTGTCTCAGTTTCTTATTTTGGAACTTCTCAGAATTCTAGAAGACACTTCTCTGCTCCCGCTCTGAGAAGAAATTTTCTCTCCAAAATGTGAGTGGGATATAAACTAGCATTCATGTTTTTAATATAAATTTCTTCCTTGAAATTCTTCCCACCTTCTGCCCTCATGGAATCCACAGGACCCTTTGGCAATGGGGATTCTGGGCTTTAAGTATTGTTTCCTCTTTCCTGTCTTCTTCCATCTGGTTCTCTTCCAAGTTCTGCTTGGATCACAGATCCTCACCACTCCCATGAATGGGCTTTGGCAGAAGAACTTTATCTTCCTGCATCCTTGATATTTCACTGGCCTCTGGCAAATCCTGCTGCTCCCCACAAACTTTCTGGTTATTCTCCTGCTGTGTCCCACTCTTACAGGAGTCAGAATTCCCAGACAAGACACTCATATAAACCACATCTCTAGACTCAGATTCAGCCATTTGTACATCTTTATTTCGCAGAAGACATTCCTGCCCTTGCAAGGAGAATATGGACCACATCTGGGGTATCCTGTTATTTTTTATCATGTCCTCCAAGTCTTTGCAAGTCTTTGCATCATTCTGCTTGACTAAGACCTGGAGTTCCAGTGGCATGGAGATCATAAACTGCTCCATCACCAGCTTATCCAGGATCTGCTCCTTGGTGTGAAGGTCTGGCCTCAGCCACATATGGCAGAGCTCAGCGAGTCTTCTAAGACATTTGATGGGGTCCAACTACTCTGAGCAGGTAATCCTCTAAAGTTTATGTGCTAAGTCTCAGAGTTGCAGTCTTACTTTCAAAGATCAGTTTCTTGGGATGGTACAAATTGCAGTGGCTTCGGCCCAGGGCTGTCGCTAGATTTTCTCTGAGATAATGAAAATGTCAGACCTACAGCCATATTTAATGGAGAACTTATAGGTTGACTTTTGGCAATGTCTTCTAGAAGCCAGAATCTAATTGAGACCTGTCTAAAGGGGTCTCTTTGGTTTATTCTTCGAAATGTGTTCCCACTTTGTTCAGAAGTCTGCTTCTTGTCTTCTTGCTTTCAATCAATATACATGCACCAGAGGTCTGCTCTCAAGCTTAAATGGTACAATATTTAAACCAATATATACAGTCTTTATCCAACAAGAAAGAGAATAAAAAAATGGAAAGAAAATAAACCAGCTACAAAATATATGTTTCTGTTTTTTCTCAATACTTTAACAGGAAAAAAAAGAAAAAAGAGTTCCAGATTCTCTTTCAAACAGAAGCTCTCAATTTTTTACATATAGGAATCACCACCATTTATTTAAAGAAAACATCATTGACGTGTACCCAATTTACAAAAATAAATTCTTTAAATCATTAATTTAATACGTTTAATATGTTTTAAATATAGTTGTTCTTAGGAAACGTTAGTTATTCAATTATCTCAAATCTACTTAGCTATATTTTTCTTCACTGTTAAAGGAATCACTATAAATAAGAAGGAAAGTCACTAAAACAAACTTTAAACATTGTCATTTGATTATCATAGTAAAACTATTCTAACATAAAAATTGATCCAAGGGAAATTAATTTTATTTTTTTTCTCCATCCTTCCTTCCTTTTTCCATTTTTTGTTTCCTTCTTTTCAGTTACTTTTTTTTCCTTTATCTTCTCTCACTACCTTTCATTTTCCTCCCTTTGTTCTTTACTCTCTTCCATTCTATTTTCCTTCCATCATTCATACTATCCTAGACATATTTTACTTCTTTCTTTGCAATATCTGATGGAAAGGTGGTAGTGAATTACTAAGTGAGAGAAAAAAGTCTGCTAACAATTATTTCAGACTTTCTTTGAGTTCAAACAACTGATTGATTTTCTGATGAATTCTCAAGCTGTGCATGTATATAGTCCTTAATGAGCACTAATGCCCTGACCTTGTTTGGAGAGTGCATTCTGAAATAAATTTATGGTAGATGGAATATTACATTTAAAGTACCTGAAGCACATTTAATTTCTTCTTCTCGGGAAAAAATAGAGAATTATCAGACTTGTGCCTTCAACCAGTTATATATTTCTTGGGAAAAAATGAAATAGGCTCAACTTTAAAATAGCCCACTAGTAAGGCCACCTAAATTATTCAATCCCCCCATCCCATGAAAGATTAAATGGGAAAGACATTTTACTAAACATGCAAACAAAAAATACTAGCAACAATGGATTTTGCATGTTAATAGAACATAAAACTAGTTGGTGTCTAAAACCAGCGTTTTCCATTCTTAAAATCGAGAACACATTTCCCAATACATAAAGTCTTTCTAAAGTATATGTGTGAGATAAACTTATTTCTAAAATATATGTGTCAGTGGCTCAGCAGGCAGAGTTCTTGCCTGCCATGCCAGAGGCCTGGGTTCGATTCCCTGTGCCTACCAGTGCAAATAAATAAATAAAATAAAATAAATGTGTAAGTTACCTTTGTGGATCTATGAATTAAGTGGTAGTTAATCATGATGTATTTATTTATTTCCACATTAACAAAATAAAATAGAAATGTAGTTTATTTTATTTTCATTTTATACCTTAGTGCATCATTTTTGACAGAACCTCAGATGCCCACACCTCTCTTTTTGGAGATCTTTATTCTAGACTACAATAGCTACCTAGTTCAGATAACTGACAGCATCTTCTTATGTTTGTATCTCATTCCTTATTCTCCCCCACCCCCATTATCCATTCTTCTCACAGAAGTCACAGTGATGTTTTAGGACATGTCAGTTATTGTCCTCCTCTTTAGACACTTCCAAGGTCTCCAGAAAAAGAGAGAAATTTAAGCAAGGATTAATCACAAGGATGCATAGAGAGTGGCTTCAGTCTTATCCCACAGAGAAACTTGAGGAAAATTAAACTCAGCGTTTTTCCAACTCAAGGCTTCCCACTCCCATTATTTTTTTAATTATTGGCTGGCAGGACATTGACATAAATTCTCAGGTCCTTCTCTGCAGTATGTGCAAAGCAGTGTCCAGTAACTTGACAGTATTCCTTCAAAAAAAGAGTCACAGGCACTCTGTATTGAAAGCAAAGCAAACTGAAGCTGAAATATGCACAAAAATGGTCATATGTCTCCCTAGCATTGTGGGTAGAATGATGTGATTATCCCTTAAAAATCACTCTTAGGAAGGAATTCAAACTACTCATCATGCCTTGTGTGACTTAACTCAATTTCTGCAACTTCATCTCATTTCACTTTCTTACCCAACAAAGTCAAATTGATCTATACATTCTCTTACTTTACTCAACTAAACTTAACCCTTGGGGCCTATTCCCTTTGCCTGAATTCTCGGCCCCCTATTGTCATATAATCCACTGCATTGTATGATTCTAATTTTTATTAAAATTGTTCCTTTTCACAGAGTCTGTTCCTCACCATCTGTTTCTAAGGCATTTCCATGCCCCACACACTCTCAGACATATGAATTTTTATTTTATTTTCTTCTTAGTACTTTTTGTTATCTAAATTGATCCTATTTCTTGTTTTATTGTCTCCATTTCCCCTTATTGGAATGTCTGTTACATGTCGATCTTTTAAGTCATTTATTCCAATAACATGGTACGTGATCAATAATTATTTATTGAACAAACTAAGGGCCATATATGTTACTGGGCAAAGGAGTGGATTCTTTGCCCAAGGTGCCCAAATGACCAATTCTTGAGACACTAGGTTTTCAAAGAGAGAAAGAGCTTATTGCCAAGCACAAAACAGGAGAGCAAACAGCCTATCAGCCCAAAAATCTGTCTCCCCATACTGCAACAATTGTGATAGCTGTACAGTATCAATAGATGAGCAGGTTTCAGGATAATGATCACAATGACTCAAGATGATGTAATTAGAGGTGATCTAATTATTGCACATGCGCAGATTGATTACATGCTTATTCACAGGATGTAATTAAGAAAGTGGCAGGATGAGGCATAGGTGACTTGTAGGTTAAAGTCTAAGCTACTGTGCAAGTCAGGTGGGCCCATTTTGGTTAGACCCAGTCTTAGCTATCAAGATAACTTTGGACTTGAGGTGGGTCAGTTCTGGGCTGACCCAAGACTCTTTATTAATAAACATTAGAGTCTGTCTTTAGTGATCATAAGATTCTAAAAACAAATAAACAAACAAAAAGGATAAAATGGATGCAAGTGAAGGTTACAATCACAAGGGCACAAGGTAAAGGCGATACAGTCATTATCAGAGATCAATGCAGCTGGATTACAGTTCAGAGATTTCAGGTATTTCCCTCTGTCTCCTCTAATACACCAGAAATTAAAAATAATTTCTATATCATGATTTAGTATTCATAATCTTTCCTTAAATCCTAACTTCTCAGTTACATACATGCCCTACTTATGTTTTGTAATCTACTCTATCGTTAGCTATTTGGAGTTGCTCTCTTCTATTAACAGGGCTGCTCCTAGGAAATGGAGGGCATTCTTTTAAGAATGAAATAAGGAAGGGGTTTAAAAAGAATTTATGCTTCGTCATAAAATAAAACAACCATATAATCTATTAAAGTGCGCTGTCATGTTATTCAAACTGCCTGTTTGTGAATCTCAAGTAATGAAATTATCTTTGATCTCATTGAGGTCTCTTGCCTTGAACTTTACAGCTTGGACAAATGTGAGAAGCTATTTCTTGTGACATAAACTGTATTCTAGAAAGCAACAATATACCTGAACACAATAGGATCAGATTACAGCCTGAGATTTCTGATTTATAAAATGTCATATATGAGTACTAAAATTTAACTCACAATACTTCAGGTATACAGAGAGAAATATGTGGAATTTAGTTTACCTATAAACAATGACTATTAGAGCCCTAGTTTCCACACACTGTTCACAGGAAAAAAATTCCCGTTCTATACTTTGGTTTAAAACTTAATCCAATTAACAAATTTAAAAAACCTATTTAATAATTTAAGGAATTTAAATCCAACTCAATGATAAAGAGTCCATTTAGATAATGATCTATTTTACTAAGAAAAATTGTCAATCAAATTTCTCAGCCATCCACCTGTGTCCCTGAATACTCCCTAAAGTGGAATTTAAATGATGAAAGGAAAGATGTACAGGACCCTTCATTGTGGAGTCTCCTGGCTTCACCCTGGGACTATGTCCCTCGTTCAGGCAGCTGTAGCTTCTGCAATGGGCAAAGTCTATGGCTATCATAACTCAAAGTCTTGTTTTTCCTTATCTTTTTGTTTAATCTAGTTTTAAGATATTCTATTATTACAAGTAGAAGATATAAAAACATTTAAAGAGATAATTTTATAACATATATATAGTTCACTATTTATATATGAAATTGGATTATTAATATTATCAAAACTAAATGTTGCATTTCTCAGTCTAAAATGTATAGCAAGTACAATTATTTCAGTTATATTATTATATATAATTTTTGTTCTTTTGAATTTTTGAACTAAGAATTCTCATCTTTTGCAACTGAAAGAATCTTGGAAATCAAGAGGTCAAACACTTTATTTTAAAAATAGACAATTTAAGATATTGTGGAGCAAGTTGCTCTATGGTATGCCATGGGATCACAATTATCAGGCACAACAGAAACTTTCAGCAAATGATTTGCTTTATTATTTACACAGCACAAAGAATCTGAAAGAGCAGGGAAAGAGATCTATGGTCAGTTCCTTGGAAGGCCAATGCTTAGAGTCAGAATTGGCGGATGGTGGCTCAGCATTTCCCATTTGGAGTTGAAGAGGAGAGGCAAATTTGTGCTGCCAGAGGGCAGGGTAATTATACACCCAGGGGACCTGCCAAAGAGCAAAAAAGATGGCATCAAGCTAACTTTGTGCAGATTTCCCACCCTGGCAAGTAAATGAGACCACTTGTTCACTGTATTGGGTTCAGAGTTTGTCAGGTACTTCCATGAGTCTTCCTGCAGGCTGCAGAATGAAACATATTGAAACATTGGCACAAAAAGTAGAGGTGAGGGACTTCATGGATAAGGGGGTTAGGTGAGGACTGTCAGATAGCTCTAGCGTGACTTCCCTAGCAGATAAAAAGTAGGGCGTGTGATTTTTTTCCAGCTCTCAGAAGTCTAGGATATTTCACATTTGGAATCCAGGTCCTAATTCCCAGTATAATGCAGCTTCCCCTAGTCTAAAGCTTTAGTGTCAAAATCTCTGCATATCTAAAACTGATGTTAAAATACAATGTCATTTCTTAAATTCCCTTTCTGTCTGATTTCTCCTCTTGATATTTGACAACATTTTTTGGTATTCTGTGGCTACACACTCCTGAATCTCCTCCAGGTGTGACTAGGTCTTTCTTTTTTCTTTTTAACCCTTCATTTCCTCTCCCTCAATGTGTAATTTTGATGGGCACCTATTACCCATCAAAGTTCTTATCCACTCTCTACTATCTTTTCTTTCTCAGGATTTCCTCTATGAGTCATTGATTCTATTTTTTCAATGGTAACTACTAAGTAGATGATTCACAAATCACCTTTTAAAAAATCTTTCAATTTCTTTATGTCATTTCCCACCCATAAAAACTGATTTGCCTTCCTAGTAATCACTTTCTTGTCAGTAACAATGTTTCCACTAGTTTAAATATTAGGTATATCTGGGTCACTAGCTAATCACTATATCCAGTCTTTAAATTAATATCTCAACAGCTAATGTTCCCTGAGTTCCTGCATTTTTTGTACCTTCTGTTTCAACAAAGGTGGGCATTTCAGGGAAAGGAGTGGAAATGGTGAGACTCCAGGTATTCTCACCTGCTGACCATCCTGGAAAGAGCAGAATTCAATTGCTATGGCTGCTTCAATTGCACTTGTTTCCAAGGCTTTTCTATATGTAAAAACACTTTAGAAATTATAAAATGTATCTTCATCTATCATAGATAACTGATCATATGGAGGCCACAAGTTAAAATTATAAATCAATAGTTTCTTAGAAAAAAATATGACAGCATATCTTCCATTTATGCTGCTGTGTAAAGGCATGCCTGAGATGTGTCACTGATAACATGGTACCATGCAACCACTGAAATGCATAGTGTTGGAGAACTTTTCTTTTTTAATCTTGGAGGGTACTTAACCAACAATGTTATGAGGAAAACTAAAAATAAAATAACATCATCTATAAGAAAATCTGAATGGCAAATATACCAAATTTGTGCAATATTTCTCTTTGTAAAGAGGTGGGGAAGTACAGTTTTATTTTTAGAATCTCAATATCTTACAATTGTCATTTATTTTCAGTTAAATCATTTATTCATTTTAAAATGGAAAACTAAATAAATAATGGAAATGTATGGTTAAAATTTATTTTATTATTTTTTTCTTCCTCCCTTCTTCCTTCCATCTCTCCCCCCCACCCCACCCCGCTTTCTTTCTTTCTTCCTTTCTTCCCTTCTGTATTTGTTAGGGTTCTCTAGAGAAACAGAATGAAGAAATATTCATAAATATAAAATTTATAAAAGTGTCTCCCATAACCATGGGAACACAGAGTCCAACATCTGTAAGGCAGGCTGTGAAACTGGCAATTCTGATGGAGGGTCCGGATGAACTCCACAGGAGAGGCTCACCAGCTGATGCAAGAAGAGAGCCTGTCTCTTCTGAATCTTCCTTAAAAGGCTTCCAGTGATTAGATTAAGCATCATTCACTAAAGAAGATACTCCCCTTAGCTGATTACAAATGGAATCAGCTGTGGATGTAGCCAACGTGATCATGATTTAATTCTATGAAATGTCCTCATAGCAAAAGACAGGCCAGAACTTGCCCAACCAGACAAGCAGGCACCACCGCCTGGCCAAATTGATACATCAACCTGACCATGATACCTTCCTTCTTTCTGTGAACTTTGGTAAAGAAAATCACATTAATCATACATATTTATACATTAATCGCTATTCTTAGTGTAAGAAACCTCTTCTAGCTTACATTTACATGTACCATTTTATTCTGGCTCCTTCTCTCTCATTCATCTCCTACTCCTTAAGCAAACCTTCCAAAGCATATGCTCTTAACTTATGACATTTGTTTCATGTGTGTGTGCTATAGAAGTAAATCTGCCTTTACACTTTTCTCCACAATATGCTTTAAATAACTAGCCAGTTTGCTTTCTGTACATCTTTTTACCTCTTCTAACTATTGCATAGTATTCAACAGTGTTCATGTATAACATACATAACAATGCCCATTACTACAAACTATGCTGGAATGAAGATTCTCATTTCAGTGAGAATGCCATTGCAAATACACAAAATAGCAGAATTCATCTACATGTGTGCATATGTGTATGTGAGTGTGCATAATTTTAAATATTGTCAGATCATCTTCCTGAATTGCTACACCAGACTACTCTCTGGCCAACTGCACAAAATGATTTCCTATATCCCTAGATTCTTCCAAATCTGTTGAAAACTATTTTTCAAATGCTGGTCAATTGAATGAATGCAAAGTTGTGTTATTCAGCAGATTTCCAAGAAGCTTATGGGACCAACACCACAGATTTCCTTTATTAATCTCTCTGAGATGACAATAGAGAGCAGCTGGGACAGCAACATCCATAGCTGATATCTACATGAATGCTGATTATAATATATCACCATGAACCCAAGTCTGTTAGTGGGAAAAGACAAATCACTAACAACCATGAGACTTACCTGCAACCATGCAGGAGGAAGAAAAGAGAAATCATAGGTCATATTACAAATATGTGAATTTCAAAATTTCCTACAGATACAGTAAACCTCAGAGGACCAATTCAAAATTCGTAGTTGAAAAGAGAGCATTCTGCCCTGCTACAATAGATTGTCTGAAGTACTAGCAAATAAGGTCTGAAGGGAGCTGGAACTGTCTGAGCCCTAGAATACTCAATTCTTAAGAAAAAAAAAATGGAAGTTCTTTTTTAAGCATCATAGGAACAATAAGGACAAATGAAAGAGAAGGTCCAGATAAAAGTGGAAAAAGAGACTCAGAATATCTGAGAAAATAAGCTGGCAAGACTTTACTTTTTTTATAAACCACATGAAAAAAAATAAAATGAAGCCTTTCTGAAGTTAGAAAAACTTATCGTGATGTTCAACTTTCTAGAAGCTGGGTAGAACTAAATTAATGTAAAAATTAGCAACAGAAAAAGAGAAAGGTAAAAATCTGTAAAGTTGTTTTACACTGAAATATATCCTCATTTACCTCTTGTTCATAAATTTCATTATCTTCCATCAATTATTATAGTATTAATGCTTACAGTTTGATCCTTATTACATCTAGACTCTGCCTTTTTTACCGTTAGATAGTGTTATTGTTTTTGTAAGAGTAAATTAAATTTCTCATTATAACATATTAAATAGTCTATCCTATCCTCATTGTTTTTGGTGCCACATTAAATAAATATTAAGTATCTTTATTATGAGACTGAGTCTGCAATCTCTAATTTTGCTCTCAATCACATTAGCATATCGGTTTGTTCTTGCACTGCTTCCATATTGTTTTTATTACTGCAGTTTTAGTATGCTTTAATATCTACTCTTCGTTTTCAGAGGTAACCCAGCTACTCTGGGATATTTAGTCTTCTATATAAAATTTAAATAAAATTCTTCAAGTTTCTCAAGAAAATTCAATAAGAATTTTGGATTTACTCCTACTTTTAGGTAAATTTATTTAATTAATTTAGAATAATTTATGATGATATTCCTTTCTGTCCATTTATTTATATCTTTATTTTCTTTATTCATTTCTCTATTTAAATTAGATTGTATCAATTAATTACAATATCAAATTTATAGATGCTGATATTAATGTTATCTTATATTTCTGGATGGTTACTGTTACAGTAAAGAAATAGTATAATTTTTAACTGTATCTTGTAAATGAGAACTTTGGACATATACATTATTTCTAGTTGTTTTTTATGGGGTTACACTTTTCTATTTATAAATATTTTCTGGTAAATTTACCATTCTATAATCTAAAATAAAACAACCAAAATATAATATGTTTGTAAAAAATATCGTTTTCCACAAACACATGACTTTTCTATCATTCCTCCTTACGACCATAACTGAGAGAACTATGAGCTGCAGGATTGAATAAAAATCCAATTAACCAACAGTCATATACTGTGACTCCTCCTGACGTTAATGTCTATCAAAGCAGTCCTCCATTAATTTATAGAATAGCTGTTAGGCATTGAATATTATGGTGTACTATTGTCCCCACTGCTCACCCCTCTCTGCACTTCACGTCATATTCATTCAGAAGAAATCTCTTTGACTTAGTTTTAAGCATTAAAGAAGAACACATGTCTTCCTTTCCTAAGGCTTCTTTCCATATAAAAGAATCTTCTATTAGAGACACACTCTAGTCTTTCTCCATCTATTTACTAATTTTTCCCCTAAAGCAAAAACAAAACAAAACAAAAAACCAACGTCTAATAAAGAAACATAAAAAGAGTAAAACAAGGGTGGGCACTTAATTCCAGCAAACAATAGTAACCTTGTGTATTAGAAAACCAAAAGGATGAAGCTAAGTTTAACTCGTTAAGAAGAATATTGTAATTCTTTCTAAAGGAATAGGGAAGTTTGTCTCAACACTGGCTGCACAAGAGTCATGGGCTTGTTCTGGCTTAAATGTATTGAACTGAAACTCAGAGGAGTAGGGTTTATGAGATTCTGTTAATGAATTCCCCTAGGGATCTTCTATATGCAGTCAGAGTTCAGAAGCACCACACTAGGGCATGCTACTGCTAAATAATGACAGTGATAAGAATGCTACTCAAGTTCCAACTTATCCAAAAACTGAGAAAAGACAATGTCTTGAGGCACACATGATAAAGCTACTATTCATTGCTAAGCCCCAACACAACAAACTTTGGAAGGAGTTCCTTCATTTTACAAAGAATCTAAGGATAATTCTACAGCAGACATAATAATAAGGACTGGGGGTAAAATTTTTCTAACAGGGACGTTTCACAAGCATGAGCAATCCATTGCAAGAAGCAACCACATCAGCCAATAGGCAGAAGGCAGAGAATATCCAGTCATAAGGAATGAAGAATTATGTCACTAGGCAGAGATCACTCTCAGTCTAGAACTGGGAAGAGAGAGACAGAAAGACTCAAGGGAAATGAAAAACAAGCATTTTAAACTACTCTGGATTAGTACTGGCGCTGTCAACACTGCAAATTTCTAGCTCTTATCAGAAGGAAGAAGTTATTTAAATGCCTGTCTCTGAAAGAGAAGCAAGTAGAAATGATTATATATATGCCCAAACTACCTTATTCCTAAAACTGGGCAACAGTACAAAGCAAAATAAAAAGAACAGATAAAGTCAAAAGCTACAGTTTTTTCCTATTGATGATGCCACCACTTCTTTGTGCATTGCATATGAAATAAACCAGTAGGATGGCTTTCAATCTCACTCAGATAGACTTCTCTATTTAAAATGCTGAAGTTCAGAATTCTATCCTTCCTTCTGTTATGAACCCAGTGCTCTCACCTCCCCATCAATCTAACCAGTTTATATAGTGGTGAGTCAGCATTTCAAATTATTGTGTAGTTGTCTTCCCTGTCTATACTTAGAGTTCCTTCTCTTACTTGGAAATGCAGAGAAAGCCTTACCATAATGTGATGGGTAGAGTATGAAAATTCAGCTGTAAAATGCTGGATCTTATTATTGTGAAATTAATGAAATGAATTGAAAACCTGCAGAGTTTGCTAGCCAGGAAATCTGACAATCCCTAAGATCCAATTCCATCCAAATCCTTCCTGCAATTTGGTGCCACCTGGTGGTAATTGCCCACTGCAGCTTAAATAATAAATGAGGATTTTTCTGGGTCCTGTAACAGGACAGAAGTTCTCTGAAACAGAAGAAATGACTACAGGAATCTTCATGGGAGTTGATGCATTTTGTTGACCTGACCTGGAGGGATTGGGTCAAGAGAATAACGAGATGTGGACCTAGTTTCTACTATTCTAGGTTCCCAAGATGAAATTGTCAGTTGTTTCCTCACTTGACCTTGTACTTCTCTGCAGAAAAAGAAGAACTTGAGAATATTATCCTTAAATTATTCACATAGATCTTTGTTGGTTATCTTCAGCAAGCCCAACACATGCTAGAATATTTGCACAGAACAAAGAACTCTCAGTTAGGGCCCGCTAGGGTCTGTTTTGCATAGGAGAAAGGAAATGTCAATCTAAACTGACTCAGGCCTGGTATTAAGAGCTATCATGCATATGTTGCTCAATTGCTTTTTGTTTCAGCTTCTTCAACTACTCAAAGCAAGTTGATTATAACTACTGCATCATATTAATGTGAAAGATAAATGAGTTAATGCTTGGAAAATGATTAGAACCGTACCCAGGACATCAAAACTATTCAATAATATGCATTTGGAGTGTTCGTGAAATAGCTATTATTACTATTATTGTGGAATAATATTGCTATTATATCATTATTCTACATTTACTGTTATTGTGTTGCATTCCACTTTTTTGTTTTTCAGGTTACAAATCTTCCAGTTCTTTTATTTTTTAGAACACATATAAGCAATAAAAAATGTCATTATTCCTAAAAGTTGATGGACTCAACCACTCTTAACATAGCTATAGCATTTAGATAAGACAATCCCTCTATGAGTAGATGCATTTCATTCATTTCATTGCTCTTTGAGGTTTATAGAATCCCTGTATATCTTCTTGTTGGTTCACTCAAAGAGATGATAATACACATGCTCCCTACTGACATCACTTTGCATTTAGAGGCTATATTATCAATTCAGAAATATTTGCAAAGAACAGAACTGCATCAAATGGGTATAAAGCAATGTGATCGAATTTAATATAACATAACAAAATGTTGCAGTATGTATACTTAATTGTATCAAAATCAAGTAAACCTGAACACAGCTTTAGTATTAAGTTAGATATCTAAGATATTATCTCTGATGTAATAATAATGCATACAACTAACTTTTCTCTGGGTTACAAGCCCCAATCTCTTTTTTGAATCCTGACAGAAAAGAATGTTTATGTTACAGTATAGATTAGATATTTTATTTGAAAAAATAAAGCATTAAACTAATTTAACTTTTATCTTACTGATTATGCTTACTGACACATACCATTTCAGAAGACTCATGTATTGGCTTAGCTTTCAGATGCTGTAAAGTGGTCTTCAAAACAGATACTTGAGCACCACACCAACCTTACTATCAAGATAATCTGTAGAGTAGAGATGAAATTTCAAAGTTATAAATGGAAGATTTCAAAATAGAGTCCCTCTATAAAATTATTTTCATTTATTTTATCTCACAACAATGAAAAACTAATGATTTCTCTGGGTGCAAAATTAATCCAATTCTTTTATTACAAGCCAAGTTTCATATAAAGAAGAAAAGACTGTGACATGGAAAAGCAGTTTAAGAGCTTTTGTAATATAGTTCTAGATTGAAACATTTTACGTATTTGGGAGGGCAGTGGTGAAAATGTACTTAAATATCCAAAAATGATGATTTACAGATATAATACAAAGTGGCTCTTCCTTGCTTTAAAAGACTCGAGAGACATCAGCATTTTTTGCTTTTCTGCTTTTTTCTATTAAAGAACGTATTTGGGAGTATTTCTAACTGAGCCAAATTATGAGATGAAGAGAAGAGTCAGAGAGTTTGCTGTTGTTGTTTTTTTTTCTCATTTTTCTTTTTATTTATTCTATACAGCCTTTCTATTTTAAGTTCCTGCTTTTGTGTGTATTCAGACAATGTTTTTATTTATGAGAATTATATAGGAACATAGGTCAAGTACAGTAACCCAAATCACACTGAAAAACTCAACTTGTTGCTATAGAAAATACTAAAACTGCTCATCTTAAATAGTATCCACTAGACAATAGAATCTGGTCAATTAGAATGCTGTTGTTATTCTTTCGCCTTGTTGGGATATAGTAAATCCTTGGTTGCCACAGATGGTCTTAAGAAGACAGAAGTAGATGAGAAAAGGAGGCTAAAACAAGTGAAACCCAAAGAATTCCCAAACAATTAAAGGAGACCATAGATATATAGTTATCAGAGGTGGAGAATTTAAAGGAGGCATTGAGGGTGCAGTCAGAGAAAAGAGCCAGATTAGTAGATTCTACATTTTAATCAGGAAGAGGATAAGGAACAATTCAGGTGACACTTTGTGGCGGCGTTGTCAAAGAAACAATTCACAAGCAATGCAGAGGTTATAATCAAAGACTCCAAGTGATGCTTTTTTGGAAACTTCAGGAGCCTTAAGCTACAAGGGGAAAGAACCATGGAGGAAATTTTAATGATTTGGGAGATACATTAAGAAAACAGAAATAAAAACAAAATTTTTAAATGATAAAAGTTAATTGTGCCGAAGGACAATTTTGAGTAGGGTTATTCATGAGTATTTTCTTTATAATAATTATAGTCTTTACCTGCCAAGATAGATATGTGTCCCTTTGTTTCTGATTTCCTCTCTTCAACGTTAGGAACTTCAAACTGAACCTGTAGTAATCAAAACAGTTCTTTTACTCACAAGTTAATATCCTTGTTAAATTAAAGTGTTACTTACAATATAAATATTAAATAAAAATAACCAAAAATCATTTTTAGTCACTGACCAATTTAGAAACTTCTCTTAATGCAGTATAATTAGGAACAACAACAGCAAGTAAAGTGTCTTTTGATTATTTTAGTAATTTAATAAAAGATCCACAACTTATGTATATTTTGTGTATTATAGGGTAGTGTGACAATTTAACAGATTGTTTTGATTAGTCATAAAATAGTAAAACATTCATTTCATTCATTGGAAACATAATTAATCTCATCCTCAGATGCAACACATAATGAAGTGAAGAATCAAATTTGAAGAAATTTAAATCAGATTTTGAAAGATGTAAACAGATTCTGGCAAGTTATTGAAAGCTAAACAAATAAAATAATGGCTTCTTTTAAATATGAAAACTAAAATTCATGCACACTAGATGAAAATTATTGGCAGGAAGATCAAATCACCAAAGTGTTAGGCAGAGCAAAGGAGAACACTATAAAATAGATCTCACAGTTTAACATTTATTCCCTCTGTTGTTCTTTGTATCTTAACCTATTAATTCTTCACATAGAATTGTTCCATTTCATTCATCTTACAGTTTTAACTTTTATTCTCATTACTGCTTCTTAAGTGTTTTTTTTTCCTTTTTCCTTATTGAATTAGAATTTTTATGTTCACTATTTGATTTGTCCTTAAGTCACTAGTATTTTTGTATGATACTTAGGTAGCCAGACCTCACTCATATTTACTCTTCCTAAAATTGGAATTAGATAAACAAACACTCTGAAACACATATAGCTCTCATAAGACTTTATTATCTATCTGCCACTAGCTAGTGTCAGAACTGATCATTTAATATGCATAGGTAGTGTGGAGCTGTTGGATGCTTGCATGATGGTTGGCTGGAAACCACTCCCAGATGAAGGGGTAACACATCCAAGCATGTTATCAATACATAGATCAAGTCAATACATTTTTATTTTCTCATGTTTCTTAACTGTGAAGAATAAAAATGAAAAATAAAATGCGTTTATGTTTTCACCAAGGTTAATATTAATACAATATACAAATACTTTTAAATTGTGGCTTTTTCAACTTTCTTTTTTTTTTTTTTTAATTTGGTTGTTTGGCTGTATAACAAATTACCGCAAACACAGCAGTGCAAAACAACATACATTTTTCATCTCACCGTTTCTGTGGCTCAAAATTCCAGTTCTTAGTTAGCTAGGAACTCTGCTCCAGAGTCTCACAAGCTGAAATCAAGATGTCAGCCAGATCTACCTTCTCATCTGAAGCTCAGTTCCTTACAATTGCAGGACCGAAATCCCTGTTTGCTTGTCAGGTGTTGGGAATGCTCTCAGGCTTAGAGAGCAAGCTCTTCCCATGTGGTCCCCTCATTAGCCAGTTCAGAATGTGGTTGGAGTGAGTTACATGGTGCATAGTGGGAGCACAACCTCAGGCACAGCATAAACATTCAGCAAATAAATGCTTTATTATTTACATAGCCCAAAGGCTCCCAGAGGGCGGCAGTAGAGACCCCATTATGGTCCATCTCCCAGGAAGGCCAAGTTGCTCAGGTCAGGATCAGCGGATAGCCACTCTGCATATCCCACTTCATGGAGAGAAGAGACCCGGTAGTATTTGGGTGTGCAGTATTTATCTATCATGGGGGAAGGGGATCTTGCCACTAAGAGTTCCAACCCTGATAAGCATCTGGTCATACTGGTTTCAAGTTAACTGGGTTCCAGGTCTTTTCATTAGACCTAACATCTCCCCTGGGAGGGTGGAGTGGACCACTGAAACATCTGGCATAATAAATAAAGGAGGTGGGGGATAGGTGAGCCCTGCGAGATGCCTGCTGAGTGTGTCTGTGACTACCCCTGCAGTCCAACCTCCAGGCTCTCTGCCAAGCACTAGCTTCTGCAGCATGAGCCCACCTCTCACCTACAACATGAAGGCAGAAACAGGTCAGACCCATGGGCCTGTGACTCTCAACAATGTTGACAGTAAAAGTCTGGGAACAACAAAAACTGCATCACAGTAGGAAAGCTTCACCCATAGGTGAAGTAGGGAGTGGCCTGAACACTGGAGGTTTTGTTTCTTCTCAAAGACCCTGGTGTTGCACACCCCACCCCTAGAAAGTCACAGGTCATTACATGGGTAATTGTTGCATCTCAAACTGTCCAGAGTTGTGGTGGCAGATCTAACAGTCAGTCAGGTACCCTGCCATTGTGATCCCAATTCATCAGGTGGATGAAGGAATTAACTTCCAGGTTGCTGTTGGGTTGAATCTGTAGAAAATGAGGGGTGGGGGTTGGGGAATGGAGTGGAAAGCAATACCTGTTCCTGACAAGGTGGTCATGAAATCTCTTCCCATAGGAGAAACTTTTTTTGGCTATTGGCAGTAATTTATCTTTTTCCTAAGAGCGTTTGTTTGCCCCTTGCTCTGAGGTATAACTTTGAACATTTGCATCCATGTGACTGTCTTACTGTTATCTTCTGGCTCCCTTCTGTTGTCCTGATAGAGGGGAGTTGCCAAGATTCTTCAAAAAGTGTCCCATAACTGTTCCCTAAAGGACTGGTGTCTCCAACAAGGATAGGCATTGTGTACTAGCCTTCAGTATGTGGGTGACACCATGGTTCATGCCCACTGGATTGTCACCCCATGTGTGTCAAGGAGTTCTAGGCCCATTTCAGCATCTCATTCCTTTGATTGGTGTCCCCAACCTTCCAACATCTTGGGAATCATGTAGAGGTGAATTCACCAAGATATACCACATTCTAGGCCATAGAAAAACATAACAGCAAATTGAAAGAATAAAAATCATATAAAGTATATTCTCAAATCATGGTGAAATTAAATTAAAAACAAATAACAAAGAAAGAGCTAGAAAGTACCCCAATACTTAGATTACAAGACACTTTTAAATATGACATGAATCAAGGCAGGACTTTCAAGAGTATTTCAAAAACATTTTGAATAAAACAGAAATGAAACGTCCAAATTTGTGGACTGCAGCAAAAGCAGTGCTTAGAGGAAAATATATAGCATTAAATGCTATATATTAAAAAATGAAGAAAGATATAAAATCAAAAACCTAAGATACCACTTTAGGAAACTAGAGAATTAAGAGCAATTTAAGCTTATAGCAAGTAGATAAGAAGAAATAACAAAAATTAGAGCAGAAATCAATAAAATTGGAAACAAGAAAATAGTGGAGAAAATTAATCAAACAGAAAGCTTATCTTTGGAAAAGATGAAGAAATCAGTGAACCTCTAGCCAAGCCAATGAAGAAATAATGAGAGAACACAAAAATTATTAATATCAAATGTGAAGGTCATATACCTATTCATTCAATGTAGTATTATTCAACAATAAAAGGAAATGAACTTTCAAACAATTAAAAGACATGGATGAATCATAAATACATATTGTTAAGTAGAAAGAGCCTTTTTAAATGGTTCAATATTGGATTATTGCAATTCTATGACATTCTGGAAAAGGCAAAATTATTGAGATGGTGAAATGATCTGTGGTTAGCAGAGGTTGAAGGGATAAATTCAGGGGATTTTTTATGGCATTATATAGAATACATAGAAACTATTTTATATAATACTTTAATGAAGGATACATGCTATTATTTGTCTGTCAAAACCCATAGAGTCTTAAAGTACAAAAGGTGAACCTGAATGCATACACATTTTAAATAATTCATTTAGGAGAAAATTGCAGATGGAATGCAAAATGTGACAAAACAATTTAGCCACACTATAAATGTCTGAAATGACTCACTGAAGGCAGTAGGTAAAAAAAAAGAATGTGCTGACCTAAGTAACTTTCTTAATTTGCCAGAGCAGCTATAAAAAATGTCATACACTGATTGGGTTAAGCAATAAGGATTTATTGTCTTACTATTTTGGAAGCCAGAAGTCCAAAATCAAGGCCACACTTTCTCTAGCAGTCTGTAGCATTGCAGTGCTGGCTTGGAGTTCCTTGATATCTCTGCCTTCATCACAAGGCAATCTGCATCATTTTTTGTTTTGTTTTGTTTTGTTTTAACATGGGCAGGTACCGGGAAATGAACCCAGGTCTTGGTCATGGCAGGCGAGAACTCTGCCACTGAGCCACCGTGGCCCGCCCAATCTGCATCATTTTTTGACTTCTGATTTCAGCTTCTACTTACTACTACATCCAATTTCCTATGTTTATAAGACTTCAGTCATATGGATTAAGGCCCACCTTCATTCAATTTGGCCACTTCTTAGCTAATATCATCTTCAAAGTTCTGCTTACACATGGGTTCACATCCACAGGGTAGCAGTTAAGACTTGAACAGGCTTTTGTGGGGGACATGACTTCCTCCCCAACAGTAATTTTAGAAACCAGTAGAATCTATAAGACTGAAGGCAAAATGATCTGTACAAAACCAAATTTATTGTAATTGATAAAGTTTTTATTTAGAAAGCTTTTGGTCAACAATTCTGATATCACTATACATGTATACTGGTTTTGAACACTTAGATGAATGGAATCCTGGAACAAAAAAAAATGTACTTTTTTTTTTGAAAAACTAAAGGAATCTGAATAATGTATGGATTTTGGTTAATATAATATAACTATATGTATTTGTCAATTTTAATAAATGAACCAGTTAATGTAAGATGTTAAATATAGGAGAAATTTGGTGTGGGGCATCTGGGAATGTTTTATACTATCTTCACAATTTTTGTAAATCTTAAATATTATTTAAATAATCATGATCCATGATATAACTTGAGTACACCGCATTTGGAAAGAGATGCCGAAGTAAATTTGGGGAGGACTTGAAATTAAAAAATAAATTCATCAAATGTGAATAGACTCTGAGGATATTACTGCATGTACTATTTGATGTGGAACTGAAATAAAATTAGGATACATGTGCCTGTTGTCAAGGAACTGAGTTTGAAGGAAGAACAAGCTTAGTATGCAGAGAAAATAAATGGTGCTTTGGCAGCAAATGGGACTGTAATTGACCCAGAGTTTAATGCTTGCTGTATGTTTTTAGCATTTCATCTTATTAAGGGTTGTATCTGGCATATTGCTTCATTCAAACAAGCGACGTTATTATTCTTAAACATTGTGGTGGTTAAAGTTAGTAATAGATTGAGCCAATTTTCATTAACCTTGATAATCTGCTTAATTTAAAGATGAAAAAATTATCCCACTTGTGATTTAACTATTTCTCTAAAGAAGGGAATACACCCATGTTCCTATACCATTGTGCTATAAGCCTCTCCTTTTTCCTGACATTTTGGGCTAGGTAGATATTGTCTTGAAATATGATATCCTACTACCAGCACCATATAGTTTATTCACATTTTCCATTTACCAGAAGTTACATGCTAAGCAGAGCAACAGCCAGAATGGCTGTTAATGTTAAATTAAAATAGAATAGCTTTGCTGGGTGCAAATTCACATAATGATGTTCACAGGTATAGTATTGCCATTTTTCTCATTAAAAACATGAAATGTCTGCCCTCCTTATTTTGACTTAATTCCACAGAATCACCGAAGTAATTTTCCATTTGACTTTAGAGAATGGATTTCTGAAGGCATTGCCACCCACTCCAGAATCAACATTTTTTGGAGGATTTGAAAATCAAAGTTTCAATTAAAGCTCTTCTCAAAGAATAATGAAATTATATTAAAAAATTCATTTACTAAGCACAATAGAAACCTATTAACTCATTGGACTCTGCTCACTGAAGGTATGATTTAATGTTAGTTAAAAACTAGAGCATTCTTATTAACTGTTATAGCCAGTAATTGGAGTATGGAGCACTAAACTTATTCATAAGAAATTAACAATGAAAAAGTAGATGATGACATTTCACCATTTTATGCTGTGGCTGATGCTTTTCTGAATAAGAACATAAATTCCTTGAGGGAAAGGATCTTTGTTTTAATCATTGCTGGTTCGTCAGTACCAGAAAAGTATGCCAATATAATAGTCACTTAGTATACACATTTAATGAATGAATGGAACCATGATGACTTAAACAAAAAAAGTACAAACAAGAATTGTCATATTTTTTCATTATTATATTGTAGAACTATAATCCTTACAGAACATATGTGAAGTACTTCTTGGCAAGGTTTGAAAAAGATAAATCATATAATGCAAATAATATTGATCCATATTTTTATGGGCTTGCAAAATATGTCAACAAATGTTTAAGCTAAATGAGAAAACAAGGCTATTTTCAGATATGGCATTTTTAGTAGCCTCATTGCATTCTCTGGTAATTACAAACCAGAACCCACTTTTCTAAGAAATACACAAACCCAAACTAGATAGTTTAGTGAAGCCTCTAGAAAAACTGAAATATGAAGATTTAGTTGCTTTTATGGTTTTGAAATATTGCCCTGCCGATGAGAATATGATTTTGTTGCTCTAGAAGTTCAACTTATTTTGGAGGAAGTTTTGAAATCAAGGTAAGGAATATTTAACCACTATTGCTGTTGATTTATAGAGTAAGTACATAGTGGGGGAGGTGGACTTCCCTGTACTGGACATATTCAATGTCTCTTTTACAAGGATTCTTGCAAAGTTGGAGACTTGATTAAATATCCGCCAAGACCATCTGTAACTCTAAAAATCCATGAGGCTATGTTTCTTTCCACTTATTTACAGCAACCTTCTAGTTTTCTATTCTATGGTTATGAAACATTTTATTTGATATGAGATATCTTTAGCTTGAAATCTGATTCTGTATACCAATTTTAAGAAATTGGAGAGGATATTAATCATTTGGAAGTGATAATACATCCTCCAGAGAATGGTAACTGAATATTAAGTAAAATATCATGTAAATTCTAGAATATCATATAAATTAAGCATAAACAGATCACGAAATTAGCCATTTATTGAAAATGTACAAGCCAATATCTTTCACTTATTTCTCAAATATGTATTGAGTGGCCCTACCGTGTACACAACAAAAAACTAGTCTCAAAATATGCAGAAAGCAAACAAATGCCGTACAACATTCATAGGTCTTACAAATTGCCATATCTTCCTTATGATCTAGTGATTCTACTTCATAGTTTACAAGAAACTAAGGTTAAGAGAATGTAATAGCTTGCCAAGGACTACACAGCTTCCTGTAGTTACAATCAGATTAGAAACAGGCCTGTATAATTTCAAAGACTTCATATATATATAAATTTTTCCAAAGAATCCATGGATATTCATATACATTTTCATTATTAATTTCATATAATTTATATAGTATAGAAAATTAGTTCTAGCATTAACACCATTGAAAGGATGGTGAATATATATATAAATTCTATGAAGTTACAAATTTCTTTCCATTATTGCTACTTGTCTTTCACATGACTAATATTTAGAGGGGAAAGTTTTCCCTAAGAGCTCTAAAGTCCTGTCACTATGTTTGGAAGAATGATTATACATGTTCAAGAAACAATGTAGATATATATGCCTTTTGTGGACTAGCATTGGCTCTTGAGTTATCTCCATTTTTAACGGAGCAAAAAGTTATTGTAACGTGCTAATTGAATGGACTGAATTTAATTCAATTCAATATGGGATAGTCAGAGAAAAAAGTTTATTTTATATTTTATCGAAGTTAAGTATGCAAATAGAAAAATAAACAGCCCATAATTGCACAGCTCAATGAATTTTCACAAACTGTAAAGACCTATATAACAGGCTTGAAAATAAAAATCTAGAATATTACCCACACCCCAATAGGTGCACCTCATGTTCCCTTCTAGTCACAGCATTCTCATACCTAAGGATTTGTTATTCTGATTTTTAACAGCACAGATTAGCTTTGTCTGTATATATATATATATATATATATATATATATATATATATATATATATATATATACACTACTATATATACAAACAAAAACCATAGCTATTATGTGCTTTTTGTGATTGGCTTATTTTGCCCAACTTTATGTTTGTGAGACTTATTCCATTGTGTTATACCATAATTTACTTATTTTTCATTGTATCGTTCACCAAAATTTTGCTAGTTTCCAATTTGGAGTTGTTACAAATGGTTCTGACATGAACAGTGTTACGTTTTTTGCTGAGCCTATTTATGTTGTGTGTGTGTGTTTAATAGTAGAAATTCTGGTTCTTAGAAATACATATATTCACTTTTGATAGGCATTGCCAAGCAGTTTTCTAATATGTTTATAGCCACTTCCATTCCTGCTAGCAATGCATGAACTTCGTTGCTCTAATTCCCTTCAATCACTTGATATTTTTCTGTCATTTTCATTTCTATGGGGGCTATAGAGTAGTATCACATTTAATGTATATATATCCAAGATGACTATTGAAGGTGCATACCTTTCCATATGTTTATTGGTATTCGGATTTCCTGTATTATTATATGATGCGTTCAAGATTTTTTGCCCAATTTTCTATTGGATTGTCAGGCTGCAGAATTCCAGAATCTTTCACCCTGGCAATCTCAATATATGGTGCCCAAAATCCAATAGAATATAAGTTTCATGAAGTCAATAGTTTTCATTTGTCTTTTTCCTTTATTGCTGTATCCCCAGCTCCTAGATAAGTGTTTTAGCTATTGGATGTTCAGAAAATATTGAATGAATGAAGGAAGGGAGGAATATGAAACTTCTCATCATATTAAACTATATATGGTAAGAGAGGTATATGTCAAGTTGTGATTTAAACAAAAGAATCTATATTAAAGCATTAGTCCTTCAAAGAATTGGCTTTCTCTAGAAACAATGATTATATAGGAGATGGGATGGGTTTGTGGTAAGTGCATTATTTAATTGTTTTCTATCCACATAGGAAACCTCTAGGGCTCCATTTATATTTTCCATCATGAAGCCTGAGTCTACAATTTTCTTCTTCTTTAGAAAACCCCTTTGTCTTCAATTTATATATAATTGCCATTTTCAATCACAGTACTAATCTCCACAGTCTTCTCACTCCAGCTCTAACTGCCTTTTCAGTAAAAGGGGTAGAAAAGAAAACACAGCTTCTTTCAGTTCAACACATCAGAGGAGGGTAGAAATCCAATTTCCTGATTCCCAGTTCAGTTTTCTCTCCATTACAAACATAACACCACTGAGTGAACTTTAGTTGCTATATCTACGGAAAGTTCAAACATTCATAGTCACAAATCAACATGTGTACAGACTTCTTCAAATTTAGAGGGTGCAGACAAAAGGCAGGAAGGGGAAACAAAACAGTTGAAGGGATGTATTTGGGTGGGGATTTGATTTATAAAGTTTTGGTTTGGTTTACACTTCAACTCTATATACCCTGTTTTTGTGATATTGTTGTTTGACGCTATAGTGCACTTGATTTAGAAAAGACTAAAATAAACCACAGAGGACTGCTCTTAGGAGCTAGAGAAGGTTAATGGTAATAAAATAAAGGCAAGACTGGGATAAAGGATTATAGTTATAGATCTATCCATGCAACTGTACATAAAAATGTACAAACATCATATATAATAAATACAATAAATGAGGACATCATTAATAAATGAGAAGTCTTCCACTGGCAAACATCTCTATCTGATAGTAAAATTAGAAACATTAAATCAGCAAACCTCATCAAATATTACTGTATGTAAGGATTTTGTACTGAATTATGCTGAAATAATAGACAAGTCTGAATCGTATCCAAATATTACAGGCATTACTCAAATAAATATTTAAAAATAAAAATGACACTATTTTAGTTTGCTAGCTGTCAGAATGCAATATACTAGGAATGGAACGGCTTTTAAAAGGAGGAATTTAACAAATTGCTAGTTTACAGTTCTAAAGCTGAGAAAATGTCCCAATTAAAACAAGTCTATAGAAATGTCCACTCTAAGGCATCCAGGGAAAGACATCTTGGTTCAAGAAGGCCGATGAAGTTCAGGGTTAGTTCGCACATGGCAAACATGGCATCATCTGCCAGCTTTCTCTCCTGGCTTCCTGTTTCATGAAGCTCCCTGGGAGGCATTTTCCTTCTTCATTTCCAAAGATCTTGGCTGGTAGACCCTCTGCTTCTTGTGGCTCTGTCATTCTCTGCTCTCTCAGAAGTCTCTCACATTCTCCAAAATGTTTCCTCTTTTATAGGATTCCAGTAAACTAATCAAGACCCATCTGGAATGGGTGGAGATACATCTCCACCTAATACAGCTTAACAGCCACTCTTGATTGAGTTACATCTCCAGGGAGATGATCTAATTATAGATTCGAACAAACATTATTGAATAGAGATTATTCTGTTTTTTATGAAATGGGATTTTGATTAAAACATGGCTGTTCTAGGGGACATGCATCCTTTCAAACCAGCACAGCCACTAAGATTAGAGAGAAGCATTTTCATAAAAGGATTTTTTAAGTTTCTAATACCAATTGGTAACACTGTTTTTTTATTGTTGTTGATATAGAATAAGCTTGAAGCAAGCATGACAGAGAACATGTGACCTGTGAAATTGTTGATAATACTATGTTGAAAATCTCCCCTCCATTATAAAAGAATGAGCAATAGAAAATCAGGATAGAGTGTTTCTTTTATCATACTCAATGCATTTTTAAAGTTAAATATGAAAGTAATGACAGCAGTGCTCTATCACAAGAATTTATTCCTAAATTTTCTATTATATAACAGCTTGGAAAATAACATTATCAAAAAATAATATATATTAAAATTGAATCTGTTTTTAATTAGATTATTCATTTAAAACATTTTAGCACTTACATACATAAATATTCTACAAGTCAATCTTTATTATTTTGTGACACAGAATTTATGAAACCTTGTCACATTTACATATTTGTTGTATTGACGATGAGAAATAATATGGTTTCTGGCATGTCAAATCAAAGTATATGGAAAATGCCATCGTTAATTATTGATGTCTTACAAAATCCGTAGTTAATAAAATAAACCAGATAGGAAAACAGAAAACAACAACAATAACAACAGCAATAAAATATAAATTAATGTGCATACTATACATTCAAGAACATGAGTAACAAGATTTTTTTGTCAAGAAAAAAAGAAAAGAGGAAGAGGATAAAGTCAAGAATCTCATCTTTTCTTCACTTTGATGTTTTTGATGGTATAATTTTTCATGCTTTATTAATTTAGATTATATTTTTCTCACCTTCTGCTCTGGAGAATGACAATCAAAAAACTACATTTTTTTTTTTTAACATGGGCAGGCACCGGGAATCAAACCCGGGTCCTCGGGCATGGCAGGCAAGCATTCTTACCTGCTGAGCCACCGTGGCCCGCCCCAAACAACTACATTTTCCAAACTATTTTCAATACTTTTTTTTTGTATGGTGGGGTCATATTTCATTATTTTTCCATGTGAGTATCCCAGTATTGCAGTACTATTCATTGAATTTTTTTGTTTTGGTTTTTTGTTCGTTTTTTGGGAAGTGCATGGACCAGGAATTGAACCCTGGTCTCCTGGATGGCAGGCGAGGATTCTACCACTGAACTACCCTTGCAAACCCCATTTTCCATGCTATTTTGAAGGTAGGTTTGTGGATGCAAAATATATTTCACTAATTAGCTGCATTCCTGTTAAACTTGGAAGACATAAGTTAAGCAAAAGCCTTCTGCCAGTTGCTCCTTCTGAACACAAGCAATCTCATGGTGATGTAATTGCTGAGGGAGTCAGGGTCTCCAGACTTCAAATCTTGTGGCCAAGTAAAGCTTTATAAGGAGCAGAGGCAGTTGTAGACAATGCAGAGGCAACTTTCTGATCTCTGGATTGTAGGCATGGGAATACTCTTGAATTCAATGACATAGGTCTCCCCTGACTCCTCATCTTCTAACCACTCCAATCATGCTTTAAGCAACTAATTTTCTAAATAAAATTTATTAATAATTGAAATAACTTAGAGCTTTATGTTTCCTGCATTCTGCAATGGCTGGTAAGAAAAAAAAAAAGATTGGAAATCAATTTTTAAAAACCATAGCTAAATACATTTATGAAACAAAAAATATATATGTAAAATAAAGATATTACAGAAGATGCAAATATGTAGAGATGTGCATTATGTTTCAGGAAAGGTGTGAAAACAGTCAAATAAATTTTTCTTAATTAACATATACCCAACCAAAATCCTAAGGGATTCTTTATAGAAGTTTAAAAATGCAATTCTAAAGTTTACCTGTAGACATGAACAGACATGAAGATAAAAATTATGTAGCTATTATACCAGATATTAACTAAAACAAAACTACAGAAATTAATACAGTGTGATACCATAGAGAAAGTGTAAATTAATCCCAAAATTCCATAATCAATGCAGAGAAAAACATTATTTTGTGTATATTCATTTCCAGGCTGCTGAAACAAATATTATGCAATGGGGTGTCTTAATAACAGGAATTTATTGTCTCACAGTGCCCGAGGCTAGAAGGCTTGCTTCTTCCTGGGATTGGTATCTTCTGGCTTCCTAGCAATCATAGGCTACCTTGGCTTTTCTGCTGTATGGCTATTCACATGGCTGTGTCTTCTCTTTTCTCTTTCAGGTCCCATTGACTTCTAGTTTCTGGATGGTCTCCATGGCTTCTGTCTTTGTGGCTTTTCTATGAGGACCCTGGTAACAGAATTAAGACCCATCCTGATTCACCTGTGCCACACCTTAACCGAAGTAACCTCATCGAAAGGTCCTAACTGCATAGGCTCGCATCCACAGGAATGGGTTATGGATAAGAATATGTTTTTCTGGTCTACATAAATCCAAGCACCATATTTAATTTATTATACGATGAGGAAGTCATCCAAACAAGTGAGGAATAAACAGATTAAGGAACCCACGATTTACTTTAGTCAAATAAAAATAATAAAAGTGCAAGTTGTCCCCAAACCATAAATCAAAATTAGCTCTGGATTGATTAACAAACTAAACCTTCAAATTATCATATATGCTAAAAGAGTAATTGCAAGTCTATTTAAAGTTTATGTAAATGACATAAGAATAGGCATGAACTTTTTGGAGAAAAAAAAGCATTGCAATAAATCACCAATGAAAAAAAGAAATCATTTGTCATTCTACAAGCACAAATCCTGTTTATGCCAACAACTTCTTAAATCAGATTGAAAACAAATGAAAAATGAAGAGAAATATCGGCAGTGAATATCAGAGACAAATGGTTAAGTTACTTATACAGGTATACTAACAATAAAGAAAGTATATCGTTGGAAATACAGGGAAAGAACCTTAAAAGACAATTAACAGAATCAAACAAAGAAAGACACTTAAAACAAAATATTACCTTTCACATATTAAAAATGAGGAATTTCCATTATAAAATAGAAATGCAGAAAAACAGTATGAGAGTGAATCATAGTATTGTTTAAAATTATGAAAATTTAGAAACAGTCTAAATTTCCACAAAACATGTGAATGAATTTTGCTAAGCCTGTAACATGAATTAATATAGGGCCATTCAAAGTAATATCTTATAACATTTAATGAGGATAGAGGATACTCAAAACATGGGAACAGTTGATAAAATTAGGAGATAAAATTTTGAGTAAATTAGTTATATAGAAACTATTTATTCATTCATTCTTTATTTAAATACAATCCAGAAGAAATGTACAAAATATCTATTTATTGCAGCATTGGGAATCATTTTCTTATTATTTGTCCTATATTTTCTCAGTTTCTGTAATAAACATATTTTAATTACATAATCAAGCAAAATAAGTGATATTTTACCTCTGTGGGTTACTTATTCTTGTTTCCCACATTAGAAACAAATGTAATATTGTACCAAAAACCAAATACTTTAATGAAAACTGAAGGGGATATTGTAACCAGAATTAGTAAAACATCATTTCAATTACATTTTTAATGTAAAAGCACTTTGTCAGAGCATGATACTTTTGCTTAAATAATATGATTAATGTATAAAAATAGCATTAAAAATGTAAAATCTAACAAAGTAGACATTGCAATTAAGAACTAAGAAAAACATATCCTGTTGGCAGTATATTATACATTATACCTTTGATCAATATAGAATAGCTGTGTTGCTAAACAGAGCTAACTATATGTGCGTATGCCAGGTCTTTCCTTTTTGACTTTGAACACAAAAGACATTTATATTTTCACAGTGAGGGCAAGCTTGATATTCAGTTTTCTCTACCACAAAATGGCCATTATAATGGAATACTTCTATTTTTCACAGGGTTCTTACACAACCAAAATAGACAAAACATACAAGTTCACAGTATCAAGAATAACAATAAGACAAATTGTGCATGTCATATTAAAATTCAAACTAATTTTTATAGTGCAAATAACTGCACGTCTATTAGCTAAGATACCTTTGAAAACAAGTGACAGGAGATTTAGCCCACACTAGCTTAAGAAGGAAATGTAAGGGTTCATGAAAGTAAACTTTTTATGGCAGTGCTGACCTCTGGCAGTTTTGATCTTCTAACAAAATTTCATCAAAACCTCATTTCTCCAATATCTCCATTTCTCGGCTCTTTTTCATTTATATTGACTACATTCTCAGACTGATTCATATTTGTAATTGTCCAGCATTTTAATCCATTTTGTTCATTTCTGTATCCCAAGTGCTTATAACAGCACTAGGCGCATGGCAGGCATTCCATAACTATTTGTTGAGTGAATAAATAAATGAATGGATGAAAGTGAAATGCCTGCAATAACCTCAGCTCCTTATTTTCCCAGCATCAATCCAGCAGTAGAGTGCCTCTACTTTTATCAATAGCCCCAACCCAACATGTCTACTTCATCCATCTCTGAACTAAAAATTGTGATCCTCTATCCAGACTTGAGGCACATGCCAACCTCTATGAATAACTGACCTACTCAAAAAATGGACAGAGAAGTGGGTCATACCACAGAGGAAAACTGAAGTATTCTTACCAAAAGAATATTGAATAGATGTTAGGAATCCAAAATATGGCATTTTTAAGTGCATTTATCTTAAACATACACATAAACTCAACCCTATTATGTTATTCCTGTGAAGAAATGAATATAATTCCCTCATTTATAAAAGGAAGATTTAAGAAACATCCCATAGAAACATTCAGGGTTAATGTTTTGCAGAATGCTTTGGGTGTGGCTGATTGAGCCAAGAGACTCCAAGTTTGCAGTTGACAGCTCAAAGTGAAATCAATAAATGCATTTCTTGTTAGAGGGAGGGCAAATAGGAAAGAGCATAAATCTAAAGCAAGACTAAAAAAATGATGACCTGTTAATACATATTTGTTATCTTTTTATTGGAAAGTAAAAACAAAATAGAAAAAAAGATGACCCCACTCACTGAAGGCCTTTCCATTACAAGTTTACTTTCAGTATTCTTCAATGTATGGTAAAAATGTCTTTTGAACTGGTTTCAAGGTACTAATCCATTGATTTTCTCAGAGACTCAGCTATCAATACTGAGCCTCCAGGATGTCTGGCACACCAGTCACCTCTAAGCAGTGTTTTAAATGAAGGGTAGGTAAACAGCCTTTCTGTTTATTATGGACTTTCATCTACTGATTAAGACATATTAAATCATGAAATATGAGGAAAAATTGCCCATTGCCTAATTTTTCCATGTAATATGCTGGCAATGAGACTTTCAATATAACATTAGAAAATCATTCCACAATGTCCTTTTAGAAGGGTTTCATAAACATTTTGCAGGTAGATAGCTCAAATTTTTCTTGATTGTAGCTCAGATAAACCACTGCTTTGTTCTGTTTATACAGAAACTAAAATGTGAGTGTTAATCTTCAACTTAGAGTCCTAGAAATGATAAGCTGCTTGAAATATTTACATTGTATTAATTCAATGAACATCTGTTAAGAGTTTACTTTCCTAAAGCAGTATTGCTAAGTGGGTTAGAGCATGGACTCTGGGGTCAAATCCCTTCTTTACCATGTACTAACTCTATGATCTTGGCAGAGGTTTTTAACCTTCTTCTGTTTTGGTAGATTCATCTTTAAAATGCAGCTAGGAGAGCACTTGCATTTACAGAGCTGTTGTAAAAAGTTTACTTAGAAAAAAATTTTGGAGTATAGTAAGGGCTACTATAAATGTTATCTAATATTATTATATGCAATATTTTATGTCAATTCTAGATAGCAGTGTTTGGTAGCTGCACATCCATCCAACTTACCTGGACTAAAATGTGCTTTCCTTCTGTTAAGTGTGGCCATGTGATTAAAGTAAAGTTAAGAAAATATGTGACAAAATGAGGTATGTCACTCCCAAGCTTGGCTCATAAAAGCTTCTTTACATTCCCATGCTGTCATTCCTCCTTCTGGCTTGTTGAGCTGTTGATGCCAATGACAGCCTTGGAAGATAATTGATAAAATAGTAGTTTCTGTTAGCCCAAGTTCATGAGTGTGTAAAGGAAACATACATAGATCATCTGACTACTTGCACAGGATTTATCCTAAGCATTAATCTTCTGTTTGTGGAGTCATTACATTTTTTGATATTTTCTTTACTGTAGCAATCGTTCTGTAACTAATACAAGAAACAAAAAGATAAATGAAACACACTGATTAAAGTAGCTTATAGGTTAATGAAGAAACTGAGGTACACACACAACTTAAAAGCTCAATGCTGTAAAAAGTTTGTAAAGAGAAAAATATCTCAAATTACAGGAATTCAGATGTCCCCAGGAAGAAAACAGATAATGCTAGGTTGAAAAATCATTGAAAATTATTTGTGATTGTGGCTTTTCAACTGTACTTTCAAGGAATAGTGAAGTCATCACAAGAACGTGAAGCTACCCAGGCACAGGAATAACATGGATAAAGAGGCACAAATGAAAAAGTCCAAATATTTTAAGAGAACAGCAAATACTAAAATTGCCTGGAATGAGAGTTATCAATGATGGAAAGATAGGCTAGCGTTAGATATTGAAAAAGATCCTCATTTTCATATTTCCAAATTTAAATATTCAAGATTTTTTTATATGGAATGGGGAACACCTGAAGTTACAAAAGCCGAAGATTAAAACTACGGATAAAATTAAGGAACATTTTTTTATTCAACAACTATTTATTAGAAGCCTGCTAAAGTTCAACACTGTGGAATCTAAATATGCCTCAATATTATACCTGTTACTCCTATTTTTTTTTCCATTTGAGACATTGTGGATTTACAGAACAATTGTGCATAAAATACAAGAATCTCACATGCTACTCTATTATTAATGCCTTGTATTGGTGTGGAACAATTTGTTACAATTGATGACAGCACATTTTTATTAACTATAGTCTCTGGTTTAACTTAGGGCTCACTCTATGTATAGTATAAATCCATGGATTTAAAAAAAAAAACTTTTGTTCTATTACTATATTCAGAACCTAATATTTCCCCCTTTTAACACATTCAGGTATATATTTCAAAGCTGTTAATTATATTCACAGTATTGTGCAACCATCACCACCAACCATTACCAAGAAATTTCCATCATTCAAAATAGGAATCTTGTATACTTTAAGCATAACTTTCCATTCCCTCTCCCCACCCCATCCCCTGTATTCTAGATTCTAACTCTATGAGTTTGCTTATTCTAATTATCAGTGAGATTATACAATATTTGTCCTTTTGTGTCTGGCTTATTTCACTAACATAATGTCTTCAAGTTTTATCACATGTATCAGAACTTCATTCCTTTTTATGGCTGAATAATATTTCAGTGCATGTATATACCATATTTCATTTCTCCATTCATCCGCTGATGGACACATGGGTTGCCAGCATTCTCTGACAATTATGAATAATGCCACCACAAAAACTCTGGTATGCAAATATCTGTTCAAGTCACTGCTTTAAAAACTTTGGGTACATACCTAGTAGTAGAATTGCTGGGTCACATGGAAATCCTATGCTCAGCTTTCTGAGGAACCACTAAATTGACTTCCACAGTGGAACCAACAATGAATGTGAATTCCTATTTCTCTACATCTTCTCCAACACATACAATTTTCCATTTTTTAATAGCATTCATTCTATTGGGTATGAAATGGTATCTCATTCTGGTTTTGATATGCACGTCTCTGATTGCTAATGATACTGAGCATTTTTCATGTGCTTTCTGGACATTCGTTTATCTTCTATTGAGAAATGTCTATTCAGGTCTTTTGCACATTTCATAATCCCTCATAGTCTTACTACTGCCTTTCATGCTCCCTACTCTAACAATGCCAAACTACTAGTGCCAACGTTTGCTATTTCACACTTCTATAACTGTATATATGTTGCTTCCTTAAATGCAGTACCGCCTAGTGTAGATGTCACCTCCTTCAAGAAAATTCACCCTTCTCAAGGTTAATTACTCCACTATTCTGAGACTGCACAATGTGTATAAGCCTGGCACATAGTAGGTGCCCAGTGCCTATGTGTTTAATGAATGAATATTTACTTCTACTCTATATTGAAATATTCTCCAATATCTATATTACAGCACCACAAACTACGTGAAGACTCTTACATCTCACCCAGCTCTTATGTCTTCCCAAGCTTTATATCACCAGCACTGACACATTATCAGACATATAGTAAGCCCTCCGTAATGTTTATTGAACTAACTTGACTTAGTGTGCTGAGAAAATAGAAGTAAAGAAACTCCTTAGGACTATATCTAATATATCTAATAAGCACCATAAAGTTATTTCGAACCCTTTGTTCATATTATTAGATAAACAGAAAAGCAGTACATTGCTGAATTAGTATCTGATACAATATAGATGAGTCTGGGATGCCATAGGCCATTTTTAAAAGCATGATGATCTTTAGATTGATTCTTTTAAATAGTGGTGAGACTAAAGCTGATGTACTCTTACGAAATTTAACGGTATCACAGCAAAATAGATTAAGATACCAAAAGCTCTATTGTGTAGATAATCATGCACTAAATAAAAGACAGCTATAATTTTTAAACATAATAATAATATTAATAAAATTTTAAAATATAAATCAAAACCCACTTGCCCAACAACTAATTTCAATCCAAACACTACTTTTGGAGGACCCATCTTCTGATGAATAAGCAGAAGTCAATTAATCACTGCAACTTCCCTTTTGGAAATCTTCTAACTATGAATTATATATATAAACTGACTAAAATTCTAAATCTCAGCATTCATCTCTTTGAAATTCAGACTCCTTATTCATTTATAGTTGCTTTTCAGTAAACCTTATTTGTTCATAAACAATTTGATTAAAATTTTTCAACAATATTCTGGTGTCAGAAGCAGGATTTAGAGCTTACCTGAGGCCCTTCCCATTTTATTTGATATGATGTGAAGTATGGTACCCACTGGGTCCCCTTTGCACATTCACAGCTTGATGCTCAGTGGTATAGAATCACCAACCTCAAAATCTCAGAAGGGTCTCTCATTTGCATCTCTTAGCTATTTATCCTAGTGGTCTTTTTTTTTTTTCATATTGGAGAATGTTGTCATTTGACTGGTTCCAGACATTCCAGATAATCTTATAATCTTTCTCTGATTCCCTCCCTTCCTCCTAAGCATGCCTGGAGCCCCAGGTGTGCCAGGGTGAGCTCAAACGAATGACATATTTTCTGTAATTCAACCATTGGACACAAAGAAGATGTTCAGTCACCACCTTTTATGGAGAATTATGCAATAAAATTCTACCAAATAGCCTAGGTAAGTACAGTTTCTAGCTCCATTTGTTACAGAATCATTAGCTATGGTTGTTTACCTGGAGAGTCTGGATACACAGGGAAAAATTAGAAGATCAAATATTCCCATAACAGGAAGTGGCTTATTCTCTCATCCTCACCATCACCACCAACAACAGAATTGTTGAAATTATGGACGATTACTGTAGGGGATTAAAAAAGAAGCCCAAAGTAATGAAACCTAAAATATAAAGGAAAGAAACTCAGCATGTTTTCACAGTGACATCACTACCAGTCACTGTGCTGAATGGAAATCCGATCATAGAAGTGAATATCTTTATCATAGCCCCCTCCCATCCTGTCAGCAGTGACTGTGAGACAAACATGTCAGCAGATGACCTGAGCATCAAGTTCTAGAACTTTACCACCACTAAAGAAGCTTTAATTTGGTGACAGTCAGTCCCTGATCCTAACCCATTGCTATAATCTAGTGACATTAACAAAGAATTGGAATCATGTTTTAAGTCCTTCTATTTTTATTCACAATTTATACCTGTACACAATTTATATTCTGAGGTTAGATGACTTTTGCCCCACAGTTGATGCCCAGGCCATAAAGGGAAATGTGACTGTTAATGATGTTCCTGTCCTTGAAGTAATCCCATTGAGTGAATGCCATATGCTTTAATAAAGCATTAAAAGAGTCTATAAGTGCTTATTTCTAAATAAAATAAAGCAAACTATAAACTCTATGAGGGCAGGAAACTTTTCTATTTTTGTCACAGCTGTATGTTCTTTGCATAGAAGAGTGCCTGACATACACTAGAGGGTCAAAAAAATTTTAATTAATAAGTAAATGATGCTGTGAATGCTCTGTTATGGGGGCACCAAGGAAAAAGTTGATTATTACATTTCAAAAGTTTCAGACACTGTATTATTCTTCATGATGCAGGTAAAACAGTAGTTTGGACTTCAAGGCACTATCTGTCTGGAGGAAGCCCTAAACTCTGAACAAAGTTTTGGTCTTGCTTTTCTCTGAACATACAATGTAGAACCCAAGGTGTCTGCTTTCCATGAACATCTTAACTGAAGAGAAAGCCCTAGTAATATCCGAAGTCATTTGTTTCTATTAGAAAGAGATAACCCCAATGTTCTGGAATATATTTAGAACTGAAAGAAAGATCCTGGGCTATTGGTAGGATCCAGGCATGATGATCTCTCTGTATCCTGAACTCACAGACCATGGCTCAGTAGCTCAGCAGCTGGCAATAAAGCTCAGCATGGAGCTCATAGAAGGGAGGCAGAAAGCGGCATCAGCCCTGGCTTGATATGTGAGGATGTGTTTCAGGTATGTTTGCTTCCAATGTAGACAAAATTGGTGTTCTCTAGATATGCAAAAGACCATATTCCCTCCTGAAGTTTTTCAACAGAGTGATGGAAAGTCAAGTATAATGTAGAGATAAACATTAAAACATACTTAAATAAAATCTAATGAGGTCCTGATGTAATCTATAGAACGAAACCACTTCTGCCCTCTCCTCCTTGACCCTGAATCAAGCAAAAAGGCCAAAGATATTGGCCCATTATTAAATCATATTCTAGGAATGTGACCACAGAGTGGGTGTGATGAAGCTTTGGAATACTGGTCTTCGTACTGTTTTGTTTCTCTGGTCATGGTACCTTTGTATACCTAGGCCATTTGACTTTAAAAGAAAGACCCTCAATCATAGCTCTATTTTAGATGAGTCAGTTGCTAAATGTGTACTGATGTTGGTTGTGTCTGTAATGAAGGCTAGTAATAAATATCTAGTATGCATTGAGCCTTTTTCTTTTATGTCACCAGGTGTATGATAAGAGTTGGTTAGAATTAAGAAGCAATTGTCACTACTAACAGTGATCTTCAAGTGCTAGAAGTTGATGAGATCATCAGATCATCTTTTGAAATGCATTTGTCAAGTGGCTTGCAAGACCTACTAAGATTTCCAGCCTCGCATCTGAGCCATTGTTTTTGATCATTTAATTTGTTCCCATAGGTTATATCAATTTTCACTATTGTGAAAATTATAAAGCAAGATTATAGGCTAAAAATAATTGGAAAATTTTTATTTAAAGGAAGAAAGCCAGAAATAATTAGTAAAATAATGGGCAAAAATGTACGATGATCCTTGGGCTCAAAAAACTACCATTAAGGATAGCAAATGCATCAATGTCAAACAATGTTCTGTGACCGGAAATATTTATTTTCAATTTGTCATTTAGATATACTGTCAAGTTGACCAGTATGATTTTAGTTAATTTATTTTTGGCCACATCACCTGATGCTAGTGAACACAAAATTGCAACATGTTGGGAAATATGCCAAGATCTGGGCAAGTATAAGATGCTGTGAAAGTACATAATCTAATCTGTCTAGGAGATATCATGGATCAAAGTAAGCATCCCAACTGTAAGGGTACTAAGGCAGAAATAGGAAAAGCAAACAGGAATAAACAAGATAAAAGCAGAGAAGGAGAAAAGGAGATGATACTACATATACACTGGTATAGACTTGATAGCAAGCAGGCACATGTCTCAGATTGGAGAAGAGAGGGCAAGCAATTCATTGACAGAAAACAGCAGAATACCTGACATATATTAGACTCATTGCAAGTATTTTCTGAATAAATTATTTCATTTTACTTATTTGTCTATTCTGATGCTTCTACAATGAGTATGAATTACTTTTGCACTGAAAAGAAAAAACACAAAGCTTAAAAGGAAATGATGGTACTTTTTCTTGTTTTAAACTAATCCTATAGTGCCCCAAATTACTGATATTGGCAAAACAGGTGACTGTAGATGGTCATTTTCTACTCAATCAATTCAAGCAAATTGTCATGTGCACCAATTTCCAGTGTAACTCTAGATCCTTTTATTGTACAGAATATTCTAAGGTTTTGGCATAGTGTCTTGTTCTCCACTGCCTCATCATCAGCTAGCTCAGTACTGTGGCACACTGTCTAAGTTTCAAGTTTGACAAATATCTGTGAATAAATGTATATGTTGTTTATAACACATGTGTACTTAATTCAGAAATCTCTGTTGATCTCCAAATCTATATATTCAATACCTCTTGAGAATTATTCACTTGGATGTCTAAAAGGCATCTCAATGCAAAATTTCAAAATACATTCCTTCTCTATGCTTCTTATATTAGAAAATGACACCATCTCAATCAATGCCATTAACTTTTGATCATGCTAGATTTATTCTATCTCAATTACTGACTTCCATCATCAATTACTAAGACTTACATATTTTCTTTTCTAAATCCCTTGAAATCATTTTACCTTTGCTGCTTTGTCAACCATTCTCTCATTCCTTATCAGATGGATTATAGCCAGAGCCTCTTAATTTTACTTACTTCCACCTCATCATTAACTCAGAAATATTCCTAGAATGCAAATTTGATTGGCTTTTAACCCATTTAAAATCCTTTAATAATACTGGAATACTTGTAGGATATATGTTTAACTCTTCTTTAAATCTGTCCCTCTAATAATATTTTAGATCAAGAATACCTAAATTTCAAAGAATTTACAGCCCTCAAAAGAAACTATAAATATTCCCAAAAGTTTGTTATAAAATATGATATACACTATGTTTAAAATATAATATATCCATGATTTACCTACTAAAAATAAAAGAAGATAATTTTCTCATGTTTTTAACATTATCAGCAGATTCACTAGCTATATCTCTTCCTAAAACCCACAAATTTTCATATGCTTATTTCTCACCCTTTTTTGTTTCCTATGTCTGAATTTGACCATTTTAGATTGCTGTCCCTTTAACTAAGGAGGCGTGATCGTTCAGCATTTTTTGCAACACTGTAAGTTGTAGATACTGGGAAGGGTTAATGATAACCCTTAATATAGTTTTCCAAGATCCTTGACTCTTTTCTTTCACTAATCTCCAAAAACGAAAAACGTTTCCCAGCCTCATTAAATGTTTAAGCTGCAGGGGACAGTCAGTATTCTTGCCTTATTTTGTTCTACATTATATGTGCTCATGTCTCTTAACCGCAAGCTCTCTAGGGCAGCAACCTGCTATTTGTGTAGGATTGGTTCACCATGTACATTTCTTGTCTTAAACAGAAAATAATAATAACCATCTGGATAGCAGTAATGTAAAAGAACAGCATGAACAGAGCTACAAAGCAAATCACGACTCAGAATGCGACAATCATCTTGCGCACTCATATTTGCATCAAAGTGGCAAAAACCCAAAAGTCCAATTGCCCTGTCAATTGTCAGCACATTTATTGAATTTTTTTCTTCATTTTATGTTGTTCAGCTTTTTCTTTCTCCTGCATACTAAAAATCCCATTTTCTACTATAGGATATTGACAGTTTGCTTAAGCATTTTAGTGCTGCTGGCATATTTTCTTCCAATTATCTTTGCTTTGTCTCCATCAGTTTTCATTATTGATTTTATGTGATGAGGCTCCAATTTTGGCAGAAAAGCACTTAAGTCCATTCAACTTTTGCCATTTTCTTCCTCTAGATACAGCTACATAGGTATTTCTTTTTTAATCCAATCAAAATATACTATTTAGCAGCTCATTTGCAATAGATCCAAAAGCTAAACTTTATTGTAACTTTTTTAGTATCATCATGCTTCATTCTTATACTTCCACTCACCAATATAGATTAAATCACAGGGAAAGTTTCAGTAGATTGCCTAAAATTACAAACAAATGCATTGTCTAATAAAACTAGGTACAGGTCCTAGCAATTATCCATAAAAATGCAGAGTTGTGGGTTTTGCAAATAATTTTTTAAACAATTTTAAAGAAGGAAAGATTCCTATTTTGTTAACTATGTATTGGTAGATGCAAAACAAACAAACAAAAAGATCACAAATTCCTCCCACCTCTCTATACGTGCTTCTTTCTGATACATCTTTCTGATACATCTTTGCAACACCTCCCATCAAGAGGTATGATTTTCTCTCCATCTTTTGCATCTGCATTTGCCCACCTGACTTATTTTAACCAATTGGACATTGGTAAGCAGGATGCAAGCAGAGGCATAAAAAGCTCTTTTGCATTATGGCTTGCCCTCTCTTGCTGCTGGGAACCTTTTGTCACCATTTGAAAAAGCCCAAGCTAGCCTACAAAGATTAAGGAACCAAATGAAGCAGAGATAATCCAAATTAGCAGAGGCTTCCTAGACCTGAAATCTGCCAAACATTAAAGTCGAGACCATCCTTAGAATATTCAGCCACAGTTAACCACTTGCTGACCAGAGAAATAACCTGACTGATCCAGACTAGAGGATCTGCATGCAGAGAATTATGAACAAATAAAGATAATTGATAAAATAAATAACTGTTTGCTCAATGTGTTATGGAGGAGTAGAAAACACAATGGTGCAATGTGCAGCTGCAATTTCACAAGTCATTTCTTGTTTCTTGCCACCAAGTAGTAATAATGCTTAACGTTTACTTATCCCAAGTTTTTATCTCAACCACCAAATATATATATACATAAAATCCAAAATCACTCCAAAAAGCCTGATGATACCAAAGGAAAGCTCAGAAATTAGAAAAGACAATTGATATATGTTATTTTGACTGCTATCATGTTTATTGATCACTACTAAATATGATCATAATACTTTCTAGTTCTAGGACCTCAGAAAGTGGATATGGTTTATAGAAACATAGCCCTTTTTAAACAAAATTCATTATAAACCAAGGAATTTTATGTCACAGAAAGTTTGTTAGAATAGTATTTAACAATATGAAAAGCTATATTTATCTAAATTTGCTGTAGTTTAAAACCACTTTAGCTTTACATAGTCAGATAAATACTGGAAAATGATGAGTCCATAACTTAAGTAATTTAAGAAAAACAGCTAAATAATTAGCTGTCTCATTGACCTCTGGGTCTCAGATTTCTATCAATAAATAAAGATTTGCTCTAGAATTGTACCTATATTTTGTGCACATAGGTCATTCAAAGAAATTATATATGTGGCTAGGGGAGGGAGTTTGTATTTAAATACTTTATAAAGAAAATCAGTGTGATTCAGAATATCTGTTTGAGATATATAGCTGTGTTCTTGCTAATCAAAAATAATCAAAATAGGGTGGGCCACAGCAGCTCAGCTGGCAGAGTTCTTGCCTGCCATGTTGGAGATCCGGGTTCGATTCCCAGTGCCGGGCCATGTGAAAAAAAATAAAGAAAGAAAGAAAGAAAAATAATCAAAATAATTTCTATGGGTATCTATACTCCTCAAATCTTTTCTAAATTGTCTTTCATTCATTCTACCAGTTTTGTATTTAGAGAATTCTTTGGGAAACAGTTTCATTAAAGGTGACTATTTTTGCTGCTAGTCATGTGTTTACAGGACACAAGTATAAGAAAATTTGATGTGATGGAAGAGTGGATTATAGTATCATATTCATGATCCATGAGAGCTAAAGGTTTCATGGAATTTATATTGCTATACTGTATTGATCATTGGAGGATGTTTATAAATTACGATACACTATGCTATGAGCCATAAGCATAATATGTTATTATTATATAGTTATTTTTTACAGTCTGAAAAATATTAAACTCTTTATTTTGAAATAACTACAGAGTCATAAGAAGTTGTAAAGGTAGTTTGGAGAGGATCTATGTACATTTTACCTGGTTTCCTCCAATAGTAACATTTTACCTAACTACAGAACAATATAAAAATCAGGAATTTGATATCAGTATGATGTGTGTGATCACTTTGTATCATTTTGTCACATGTAGGTATCATGTAACTACCAACTCTATCAAGATATAAAATTATTCCATCACCACAAAGATTTCACTCATGCTATTCTTCTATAGTCACAACCACCTTCCTTCCCTGCCATACCTGGAAATCACTAATCTGTTCTCCTTCTCTTTAATTTTGTCATTAAAAAAAAAGTTATAAAAATAGAATCATACAGTATTTGAACTTTTGAGATTGGCTTTTTACCCTCAGCACAATGCTTGAGATCCACCCAAGTTACTGCATGTTATCAATAGTGCATTCTTTTTATCACATAAGAGTATGCCATGGTATTGCATGTAGCAGAGATTGTTTAAGTGCTCACTTATTGAAAAACAGTCTGGTTGTTTCCAGTTTTAGGGCTATTACAAATAAAACTGCTATGAACAATTGTGCACTGGATTTTGTGTGGACATGCACACAATTATATATTGGCTGTAGGTATTTTGTAGTTGTCCTTTACCAAGTAGAAGAAATTGCCCCTATTCCTAAGCTTTGGAAAGTTGTGATTATGAATGTGTATTTGATTTTGTCAAATACTTTGTGGTGGTTAGGTTCAGGTCTCAAATTGGCCAGGTTATGATGCCCCGTTGTTCTGTTTCTGTTACTTTAAACCATCAGTATGTGAAATTCATCTATGGCTGATGAAATTTGCAGTTGGCTAAGTGGTTTGCCTTCCACAATGGCTGAGTTTAATTTAATTAGCTGGAAGCTTAAAAGAGAGAGGTCAGAAGAGAGCTCAACATAGCAGAGCCCAAGCAGCTCAGCATACCTCATCTCAGCACTTGCAACTCAGCCTGGACATCTGGAGATGCAGAAAGGAATTGCGCAGTGGAAAGCTGTTGGAACCCGGAAGCCAGGAGAGAAGGTCATTTAGAAGTCGCCATGTACCTTCCCATATAACAGAGAATCTCAGAAAAAAGAGAGCTGCCTTTCCTCTGAAGAACTATAAATTTTTTAACTAAATAAATCCCCTTATTAAAAGCCATTCCATCTCTGGTGTGTTGCATTCTGGCAGCTTTGGCAGACTAACACATGCTTCTTCTGTAGTGATGTAGATCATCATGTGGGTTTCTTCTTTAATTTATTAATATGCTGGATTATACTTATTAATCTTCAAATATTGCACAAGCCTTGCATATATGAAATAAGCCACAATTTGTCATGGTGTATAATTCCTTTTTATGTACTGCTGAATTTTATTTGCTAATGTTTGTTAACATTTTTTTGGCAACATTTATTAGATATTTGTATATAGTTTTCTTTTTGTACTGTCTTTGTCTGACTTTGATATCAGGGTAACATCAGCTTCATAGAATGAATTGAAAGGCATTCCCTCCTTTTATATTTCCTGGAAAAGTGTGAAGAATTGGTGATAATTATACTTTAAGTGTTTGGTTGAATTTTTCTGTGATTCTATAAATTTTCACTGGCCTTGAAGTTTTTTTTGGGAAATTTTCTAATTAAAAATTAAATTTATCTAATAGCCATGGTTATTCGAATTATATATGTCATATTGAGTGAGCTCTGTTGTCTTAGGATTTCAAGGAATTGGTCCATTTCATCAAGTTGATAAATGCATGTGCATAAAATTGTTCATAATGTTTCCTTATTATTGGTTTCATGCCTTCGTGGTCTGTAGTGCTATCTTCATTTCATTCCTTATATCAGTTTTTTTTTTTCCATCGAATATTTCATTGACATTTTTGCTAGAACTTTACCAATTTTACTGACCTGTTCAAAGGACAAAATTTTTGTTTCACTTATTCCTATGTTTTTTTCTGCATTCAATTTCATTGTCTCCCTTGTTAATCTTTATTATTTCTTTCCATATATTCTTTTTCTACTCAGAATGAAATACTACATTATTGACTTGAGGCATTACTTTTTTCTAATGCAAACATTTACAGCTATGAATTTCCCTCTAAGCACTGCTTTATCTGTATCCTAAAACATTATGTTTATGGTGCATTTTTAATTAGTTCAATGCATTCTTTATTACCCTTGAGACGCCCTCATGGACCCATGAATTATTAAAAGGTTTAGAGACTTTCCTGGTATTTTTCTGCCATTTCTAAATTGATGCTGTTGTTGAAAGTTGACTCTCAAGTTTAAATTTAACTTTAGCCTTCAAAGACAAACTGGGAACTTTTGATAAGGACAGTTTGGGGAAAGTTCAGGAGACTTTACTGAAAGGGCTGACTTTGCAGGAAAAACACCTAACCACAAAAGATTAAACTAATCTATAAACCAACCCTAAAACTAACCCATATATCAAAACCCACTAGTTCAACAACTAATTTTAAGTCAAACTTAAAAATTTTGGATGACCCACCTTTTGATGATTAAGCCAATGTCAGCTATCACTACCATTCCCATTTTGGAAATCTCTTGTGAATTGTGTTTATAAATTGATTAAAATTCTAAATCTCAGAACTCATCTCTATGGAGAAGAGACTCCTTATTCATGAATAGTTGCTTTTCAGTAACCTTATATGCTCATAAGTAATGTGATTACAAATGTCTCAACCATGTCCTGGTCTCAGAAGCAAGATCTAAAGCTATCATGAGGGTCCTTCCCATGGTATATCCAATGGGATACACCAAGTAAGGTACCCACTGGGTCCCCTTTGTGCATCTACAGCTTATTGCTCAGTTGAGAGGCTTCCAGTAAGCCACTCCCAGATTCAAGCTTCATCCTTTACTTGTGCTGTCTGGTTTATTAATTAGCTTTGGTTTTGGATTTTATTTTTACTTTGAATTTGAGTTTCGGATTGTAGTCCAGATCATCCCAGGTAGGCAACACTTTGGCTTGTTTTCAAGCCCCACAGTAACCTACTAGATGAACTATGGAATTCAGTATCATTTGAAATGTATGAAATTTATTGCTCTAAACTTCCTTCCCCAACTTTGGTGCAGAATCCTTCCTCTTCTTATGTTTTTTCACTATGGTCTTCATACTTGGGACTTTCTACATAAATGGGTTGACCTCACTAAGAGGTAGACTAGAAAACAAAGGATCCTGTACTCCTCAAAAGTAACGGGGTGCATTCTTTGACTGGGAGGATGAGGTATCCAGAAGAAATGAAATTTCTTGGCCAAATTGGTCTCTTTAAAAAATAGAAATGAAAAACTTGAAAGATTAACTTAAAAATAACTTCTTCCTCTGCCCACACTGCTCCACCCTAAAACCTAAATCCAGTCAAACATCCAAAACCTTTTTTCCCATTACTCTTTCTATCGCATCCTCTAATTCCCTGAAGTCACTCAAAAATCTGAACTTCTACTGAGTCCAAAGTTTCTGCTACAGCCTAGTCCAAACCATGGAGTCATGCCGAACTCTGAGCAATTATTAAGCATTTTCCTCACCCTAAAAGGGATCAAGATAAGTTTATTGAGGTATTTAGAATCTTAATGGGAACACATGACTCAGGAATTCCAATCTATACCATCTAGTATATATTAGATATATTGATTAGATAAATTCAAAGACGCCAGGAGCTGACTTTGGAAGAGGTGGCTTGGATTCTTCCAAAGAGGACTTAGGGATACTCTGGCCATGCAAGTAAGGATGGTATTAGGAAGCATGAAAAATAGGTCAATTATTGCTTGACACTTTCTGAAACTTTCGCAATAGAAATAGGTTGGGTTATTATTCAGCTCTGTAAACAAACAAAAAAGAGGATGGAACTTCCTGTGATTACAAAATTAGATTAGGAGAAACTGTAAGACAACATTCTAGAATTAAAATTATTGTTGGTTATGGTGATGACAATGCAGCCCTGTATACTCACTTCATCACTGGTCTAAAACCTGAACTTGGAGAGTAAAACGAATGCCTAAATTAGAATTTTCCCCTTTTCAAAATTAGCACATTTGGCTGAACATTTTAAGAGAGCTCTAGACAAAGAAAATTTCAAACGAACTCATTTTATGGCCCTAAAAATTCAGCATGACAACAACCCGTGACCCAGTGACTTCAAGGATCTGCCCAAAGTCTTCCACAAATAGATAAAGATACTTGCCACTGCTGCAAACTTAAGGGACAACAGAAAAAGGATTGCACACTTCCTAAACAAAGGAGTTCAGATGGCCCCCAAACTTTTTTCTACAAGACTGATGAGGTTCTGGTGGAAAAAATATTTTCAATTCACCTCCTTTCCTGTAAATTCCCATGGTGAAATTCAAATTCCTGTCAATGGGAAAATTTGCTACTTTTTGATAAACATTATCACAACTTTAGCTATTTTACATTCCACCCAAATTTAGCACCCTCTTTCTTGAAGTATTTGAAGTCTCCAAGTGGTTGGTATTTCAAATCAAATACAAATCTCCCTTGACCTAAACCTTTATATGTTATCCTTGGTCCTCTTAATGAAGAATGCCTTTCCTTTAACGAACTACCTCCCCCTAAAATTCCTGGGGTAGGACTTATTTTCCAAATAGAATTGTTCAATAAACACACTTCAGAGGGCATACTTTTAAAACTATCTGATAATCCTGACACCTTCTGCACTCTACAAACCCAATTAAAATGCCCTATCTCAAAATATCTCTCAAAACAAGAGGACATAGAAAATTGGCCTTCCAAAGTTCCTGCCAAATTATGGGAAATTCCTTTTATTGTTGTGGGATTTATCTACAGGGATGATCCAATTAAAATCCAAATGGACCCCTCCAAACTTTTCTCTAAATTGGCCCAATATTCCTTCAAATCCAAGCCATTGAAGGATTGGAAACTATTTTTAAGAATTTTCTTGAAAATGGCTTAATCATCCTATATTCTTTCCGACATTCCAATTATTCCTGTCAAAAAAGTTCAAAGGTCAAGGGTATTTGTTCAAGACCTAAAAGCCATAAATAAAATACTTATTTCCTAGTTGTCCAAATATCTTACACCCTTTTATCCATATCTCCAATGATGCTACTCACTTTACAGTTGTGAATTTATGTTTTGCTTTCTTTTGCAACCTGCTACATCTAGATACTCTTACAGCTTTCACTTGGCAAAATCAACAATATACTTGCCATAAGAGTTTACTGAGACCCATTCTAAATGTTCTCAGATATTGAAACAAAACCTTGAGGGGCTCAAATTCTTCAATTATTCCACTTCAAGCCAGTGCATTGATATCTTGTTGCTTTGCTCTCCAAATCAAAGGGCCTCATTTGAGGATTGCATATATCAATAGAAACTGCCAAAGAGAGTACACAAGCTGCCTAAAGATAAATTACAGCTGTCTTAAGCCACTTTCCACTATTTAGAGCATCATCTATCCACCACAGTTGTCTCTCTGTCCCTAGAATGACTTAAAACTTTTCAAAGTTTTCCTCAACTTCAGACTAAAAGAGAGTTCCTGTAACTCACTGGCTATTGCTCACAGTGGTTCTCAACTTTTCCCATACTGCTTCCTTTTTATATGAATTGACTTAATATACCAACCTGAACCCTTACCATGGGCTAAGGTTCATTAAAAGCTTTTGCTACCTTAAAACAAGCCTTACTCTAACCCCAAACTCCAGGATTTCTCAATCATAGAAAACATTAAGCCACGGTGGCTTAGCAGGCAGCATTTTCGTCTGTCATGATGGAGACCCGGGTTTGATTTCCGGTGCCTGCCCATGCAAAAAAAAAAAAAATGGCCGTCAGTTTGCAGAACTTAAAAATTTTTAATATTAACAAAAAATAGCTATAATTAAAATTGGTGGGCATACCCATAAGACCAATCCTGAATATTTTGGCTGATCATTATGCATATGATATCAATTTCTCTTGAACAATTACGTATACTGGAAAACTCCACTTCCTCAATCCCCTCCTCCTATACTTTCTAAAGGCCAATTAGAAGCCTCAGATGTATAAAAACCAGATTGAAGTCATCAGGAATGAAAAATAATCCTGATAATGGATTCTCATTTAGCCCAGATGGCCATTTGGTTCTTCCTAAATACCTCAAAATTCTTCTTCTCTGAACTTTACATGCTCCTACCCATGATGAGACTGATAGAATGATTCAGGCCATGTCCAGACATTGGTGGGGAAACAAAAAAAAAATAAAAAATAAAAAAGCTCAGAATATTTGTAACCAGGGCTATACTTGCCAAAGTCACAACCTGGGAAAGACTTTCAAGGACATCCCTGGTTTTGCCCCTCCCCATAAAGGACACTTTGAACATTGACAGATGAAATCCATCCATCTACCTCATATATAGAGTATTCTTATCTACTAGTTATGATCAGTTTATTTTTTGGTTGAATAAAAGCTTTCTCTGTTGAAAGGTCAATGCCACCACTGTAGCCAAAAAAATTGCTTAAACAAATATTTCCTACTTGAGAAAAACCTTTAAAATCTCCAGTGATAGAGGCATATATTTCACTGGACAAATTAAAAAGGACATTAGACTAGTAATGATAATGTAACAGCATTTATGTTGCTCACCTCTATCATCCACAATTATCAGGAAAGGTAAAAAGAAAAATGGAATGCTGAAGCTCAATTTGCCTGAATTGATCAAAGTATTTTCCCAGGCCTCATTAGATATCAAATTCTCCCCTCCAAGGGAATACCAACTGATCTCTTATGAAATTATTATCAGATGACCTATAATACTTGGCATCACTCCATATGGCAATCCTGCTTTGATCAGTCTACCTTAATTCAATATTGCAAAGGATTAAGGGAATATTCTCAAGACCATTCCCAAAAGGTAAAAGAGGCATTCCATGACCCTCAAGTTGACAAAGATGCCTTTTCCACAACCACCACGCAGAAACTAGGTGTTAATAGAAGAGACAATAAAGGAAATCTGACCTTGAACTGTGTTGGAATGATCAGACCAGGTCCTCCGTACTGTTCACAAAACAGCCATTTTACAGGGCATTTAACCTTGGGTTCACATCTCCCAACTTAAGCAAGCACTTCCAAGGAACTGGATTTGAACTCCCACTGCTATGGATGACTATAGTTCAAAACTAACTAGGGGGCGGCTGCCGTGGCTCAGCAGGCAGAGCTCTGACCTGCCGTGCTGGGGGTCTGGAGTTCGATCCCTGGTGCCTCCTGCCCATATGCAAATTAAAAAAAAAAAAAAAACTAACTAGGAATCAGGACCAATCAATCCCAGAAGCTGACAACCTCGTGGAGTAGGCAGCATTCCCAAGGTGAGCAAATAAAGCCTATGACTGAAACTCAAAGTTGGACTATACCTAGTTTAGCTTTGGTAATTACTTTGCTATTGCTGTGGTAATTATTTCATGTACTATATGATTTCTACCCTTTGCTACCTATAACCAAGGTGCCCAAAATGATTCTATTGTTCTTTAACCTTTACACACATGCAAGTTTGGCTTCTTTCCTTGTATACAACCTATACAAGATTAAGATTAGCAGTCAATCTTTCCAACTGTTGGATTTGTCACCATGGCACTGAAACAAGGCCATGAGAACTTTCATTCCTATAAGCAAATATTCCTTTTGTTACGAACATTTTCTTTCCATGGATTGAAGTTTTAGAGGGCCTCCTCTAGTCTTTACAACAATAGATCCTTTTTTCCCTTTTCCTTTTCCAAAAACCTAATATTAAATATCCCTTATATTTTGAGTAATCAAACTAACAGAACATTTTTAGGACAGCAAACCAAACTGCACAATATCAACCCTCACTACTTGGTTTTAAGTAAATCTTGTTGTAAGCATTACCATAGGAAACTATACAAGTGTTGATTTCATTTTCATTTCTAATACCAACTTTATCAGATTTTATTCTCGAACTGGCAAGTATCTTGTAGATTAGGATATCTAATTCCAAATATACAATGCTTAATGATCCATAGCTTAGTCAAGGTTTAAGTTGAGGGTCTTTTGTTCATCACAGTAAGAGATAGTAACTTTCAATTGACCAAGCTTCTGTTCTCCATTTGCTCTGATAAGAGCAATCTTCCCTAGCTTAAGAATTTTTGGACTTGAAAGACCCATTAAAAACATAAATCCCATGGACTTGTCCTTTAATTCTACATTAACTATTATTCAAGAATTCAGATATAATAGTTTAGATAAGACAGAAATACAGAAGAGAGAAGTAATAGATCTATTAAGAGCAACCCAAAGTGGGAACTGTATTTTAATGCATGAACATTGCTGCTTCTACATACACTTCTCTGGAATATTAGAAAATAAATACCAATCAAACAAAAAATTAGCTAAAGGACCCCCTCCCACTTATCTCCCTCCTCCCCTTCCTGTCACTCTTCTCTTCCTCCCCTTCCCATTTCTTGTTGCCCCTCCCTCTTTCATTTTCCTAGTCCCTCCTTCCTCCCCCGTCCCATAAAAAAAAAAAAAAAATTAACTAAAGGCACTCCACTTCCTGAGAGAAACTCATACGTTTATGAGCTAAAAAGCTTTCCTTAGGGTGAATTTGATAAAAAACTTCTTTTAAACAATACCATTTTGATGAAAGAACACATGCTGTATGATTTTAACATTCAAATTTTTAAGATTTTTTTTAATGAACAAGATAAGATATATCTTGGTATATGATCTATGGTCACTTCTAAAAGATGGTGTACTTTCTTTTGCGTGACATATTCTACAAATATTGAATAGATCATTCTGATTGATGGTGTTGTAGAATTCTTTTATAATTTTTCTGATTTTCTTCATAGTTCATTTATCAATTATTGAGAGAGGGGGTAGAGGTCTCCAACTGTAATTGGATATTTTTATTTCATATTTTACTTTAATCAATTTCTGTTTCAAGTATTCTGCAACTTTGTTTTTTCGTTCATATATATTAGGATTTCTAGATCTTCTAGGTGAATTGACCAATTTATCATTTACATTTTGTGCTTTAGTTTCCCAGACTCCTTAAATCAAATACTGTATACCCCTCTCTGTATGTCATTCTATTACAAAGAAATAGTCTGAGAACACTGGGATGACAGCCAGATGTTCCACAATCCCTCAGGAATAGGCTCTACCATATGAGAAATGTTGGGTGGTAGCACTCTTCCTTCCTGAACAATGGGGTGGGAGTTCCACCCTCTCCAAGCTCTGGGGCAGACTCACTCTTTTCACATACATAGGTGGGCCCATTCTTTGGGTCCCAGGAGATGCTTTCAGTTCAGACCTCAGTTTCATGGTTCTACCCTTGAAGTGATTTTTCCTTTAATCTATCCATTTGCTGTCCCCTTTAGTCTAGGTTGGCAGTGATTCCACTCATGCAGATCTCTCTCTCTCTCTCACACACACAGGAAAAAATTGCTATTTTGCATTTAGAACAGAGGGGTCCAAGCCATCAGACAAAGAACTTTCCCCAAACCCTTCCTCCGAACTTGCAGTGAAATTGCTGACTGGTACCATGTTCAATTAAACCGTCCCTGGAGGAAAGTTCCTGGGGCTTTGGAGCTGTGTTCCAGGGCCTTGTTTCCTGAAGATGATTGTGTAGTGATGCAGCTTTTTCAGTGACTGTGTGGTCGAGAAAGCCTTGTGTCTGTTGCTCCTTTTATGTTATGGACAGATGAGTAAGGGATATGGATAGAGAATGAACAAATAGTGGGGGGAACAGGGGTTGAAATGAATTGGGTAGATGGAGGTGCTGGTGGTTGGTGAAGGGGAGGTGTGGGGGTTTGGTATGCATGAGTTTTTCCTTTTTTCTTTTTTATTTTTTCTGAAGTTATGCCATGTTAAAAAAGTGATTGTGGTGATGGGTGCACAGCTGTGTGATGATATTGTGAGTCATTGATTGTATACCATGTATGGAATGTTTGTACGTTAAGAATGATTGTATGTTGAGTTCTATCAATAAAAACATTTTTAAAGAAACCCACACATGGTGCACTATTTTCTGGGGACTCTCTTTCCGGTTCAGAATTTTCTAAACCATAAATTTCCAGTTTCTTAGTGCCTAGGGGTTCAATTCTCAGCTTAACCCTTTCCTCTCACACTTTACTATAAGCTGCAAAAAGAAACCAGTGTGTACTTTCCACACACTTAGCTTGGAAATCTCCTCAGCTAAAAACCCAAGCTCATCACTCTCAAATTATGCCTTCTATCTGACAGATTAGATAGAAGAATGCCAGATTTCAATTTTGTCAAGTTCTCTGCTACTTTAAAACAAGGTTCACCTTTCTTCCAATTTCCAATGTCATATTTATCATTTCAGTCTAAGGTTTCATTAGAAGTACCTTTAGCATCCATAGTTCTATGAACAGTCTTTTCAAAGCCATCTAGGCCTTTTCTATCAAGCTCCTAATAATTCTTCTAGCCTCAAACAATTACACATTTATATAGGTATTTCTACATTTTTGTTGTTTGCAATAGCAGCACTCTCTCCTGATACTAAAATCTGTTTTAGTTTCCTAAGCTGCTTAAAGCAAATGCCATGAAATGATTCAGCTTAAACAATGGAAATGTATCATCTTACAGTTTTGAGTACAAGAAAATGCCCAAATCAAGGCATCATTAAGGTGATGCTTTCTTCCCAAAGAATGGTTGCTGGTGATCCTTGGTTCCTCTGCCACATGGCCAGACACATTGTGACCTCTGTGGATACTCCCTTCTCTTCTGTACTGTTTGAAACTATTATGTATCACAGAAAACCCTCATTCTTTAAATCCAATTTTGTGGATTTAAAGACCTATTGTGGGTGGAATCTTTTGATTAGGTTGTTTCCTTTGGCGTGTGACCCACCCAATTCAAGGTGGGTCTTAATCCTCTTACTGGAGTCCTCTATGAAGAAAATAAAAGGCAGAAAACATAGTGAGAGCAGAAAGTCAACACAGAAGTAGAGAGATGAAACCAAGTGACAGATGCTTGGAGATAGAAAGTGCCCCTGGAGATGCTAAGCTAAGGAAAAAAAAAACAAAACAAAACATAGTTTGCTTCAGAGAAGCTAAGCAAGGATCCACAAATGCTCAGAGAAAGAAAATGCCCCAGCAGAAAACAGAAGGACCTACTGGAGCTCAGAGAGCCATTTTGAAAGCTACCTAGGAGAGAAGAGCCAGCAGATGTTGTCATGTGCTTTCCCATGTGACAGAGGAACCCAGGCACCATCAGCCCTTCTTCAGTGAAGGCATCCTCTTGTTGATGTCTTAATTTCAACATTTCCAAAGGCTCAGAATTGTAACTTCTAACTTAATAAATTGCTTTGTAAAAGCCAATCCATTTCTGGCATGTTGCATTCCAGCACCTTTAGCAAACCAAAACAGCTTCTTTCCCTTGGAATGCATACAACTTAAAATCACCTCATTATGTCCCTTTCTGTCTCTGATTTCCTTTGCTCCTTACGTTATCTTATGACTGCTTTCTTTTGACTAAAAATTTCATGGTATATCTTTTTCCATCCTTTATTTCAATTTATCTCTACCATTATATTTGAAGTATTTCATAGAGATCACATATAGTTTTCAATTTATTTTATTCACTTTCCTAATTTCAGGTTTTTACTTTGCGTTTCTAGACTATTTTCATTTAAGGTAATATTAATATATTAGCCTTTTCTTCCATTTTATTTCATTTTCTGATTGTTTTCTGTTTTTCATTTCTCTGTTTTCTTTTTCTGCCTTGTTGTGGGCTTACTGACCTTTTCTTAGGGTTCCCTTTTGATTTATCTATAATGTTTTTGAATGTATCTCTTTGAATACCTTACTTTTTGTAGTTGTTCTAGATATTAAATTATATACACATAAATTTATCATAATTTACTGTTGTCAACATATTACCAGTTTAAATAAAATATAGAAACTTTATTTCCTGGAACTTCCCCATTTCTAATTTCTTAAATATTTCTTCTGCATACATTGACCACCACATCAGATAGTGTTATAATTGTTGCTTCATCCATCAAATATAATTTAGAAAACTCGAGAGATAGAATGTGTATTATATTTACCCATATATCTATTTTTCCATTCTTTCTCTCTTCCTAATGTTCCAAAATTCTCTCTTATAATTTGCATTCTATTTAGAGAATTTCCTAGACATTATTTTAGGAATTTCTGCTTGAAACAGAGTCTCTTAATTTTCTTCATCTTAGAATGTCTTTAATTTCTCCTCACTCCTAAATATGTGTTCATTGGGTGTATAATTCTCTGTCAACAGGTTTTAACTTTCAGTATGTGAAAGAAAAAATTGTGACACTTCTTTCTAGCCTTCATGGTTTCTGATGTAAAATCCATTCAAATAGATTTCCCATACAGGTAATTTACTATTTTCCTCTGGTTGCTTTTCAGTTTTTAATTTGTCTTTAATTTTCAGAGGTATGATTATTATGTAATTTGGTGTGAATTTTTAAAATTTCTCCTGTTAGGTGTTCACTCAGCTTCTTGACTCTGTATGTTTATATCTTTTGACCAAATATGGGAAGTTTTCAGCTATATATTTTTTCAAGGATTTTTCATCCCTGCCCTCTGTTTCTATTCCTAACTAGACTCAAGCCTCATGAATATTAAATCTTCAGTTCTGGAAGATTAAAGATCCTGGAAGCTTTTTCATTTTTTTCAGTCTATTTTTTTCTGCTCTTCAGATTTCTATTGTTCTGCCTTCAAATTCACTAATTCTTTCCCTAGTCCTTTCCATTTATACTTATAAGCCCATCCATTGAGTTTATTTTGTTTAACTTATTTTTGTAGTTCCAAATGCACAGCTTTATTCTTCTTTCTAAAATCTGTTTCTTTGCTGAGACCTTTTTTTTCATGTATTTCATAGTTACCCATCAAAGCATTTTTATGATGTTCTAAAATCCTTGTCAGATTACTTTAACATCTATGTAATCTCTGTGCTCATATCTGTCATTTGTGTTTTCTCAATAAATTTTAGGTCTTCTTAGTTGTTGGTACGATTAATGATTTTCTATTAAAATTTCTGGACATTTAGATATTATGATATAAGCTTCTGTATCTTAATTGTTTTTTGTTTGTTTGTTTTTTGCTTTTTTTTGAACAGTCCTCTTTATATATCATCCTAGGGGAAGAAGGGGTAATATCACTTCAAGGTAGAAATCCAGATCCTCCATTTGGCTTCCTTTGTCCCCTGACATAAAAGATGAGTTCCCTGTGAATGGGTCGGTTGAGGGTGGGGCTTAAGGCCTTCACTAAGCTTCCACAGCTAGACAGAGCAGGAATGTCTCATTACTACTTCCAACATTGCTTTTGCTTCAACTGGCACTGTGTGGTGTGGCCTTGTTGCTGCTGATTCATAGTGAAAGTTGTATCTCTCCTGTAGGCATCTTCTGACAACACTACAGGAGATGGGTACCTCATTACTACCAGGTGAGGATGTTTGGAGTTCTGGGTTCCCAATAAGATCTCCACCGACAGCATAGCGTAGGAGAGCTCCATACCACCTGGCGAGAACGAAAGTACCTCTCCAAATTCAACCTTCTCTGATATTATCCCAACAAGGGGGATTAGGATGATCAATTACAGCCTGGCAAGGGCGGTCTTGCATTCTATTTAAATAGTCTTTTCTTATTGTGGATAGGGCCATTGTTTTTTTCCACAGTGTTTGGCTGGATTATGACAGCTGCTGTCTAAAAGATTTTTGTTCTGTTAGGCTTCACCTTTCCAACCTTTACCTAGAGAAAAAAAAGGAATTCATAGAACTTTTTATCTTTTATTTTTGTCAGTGACATTTTTGCATTTCTGGCTTTTCCAGTATTCAATCCTCATTATGTGATACAAAAGAAAACTCAAGGGCTTCATGCTATATTGTTCTTAGGCTGCCAGGATCCCTAATTCATCTACCATCTTCTTTCCACATTCTAGAATTTTCTTAGCTTTGTTTTTAAATAATTCCCAATATTTTAGCTGTATATAGTGAGAGGAATAGGGAATACATCTCTATTTTCCCAGAAGTAGGGGTAATTCACTGAATTAAGCAAACTATGTAAGAGATATGCATGTTCAGGGTGGGGGTTGTAGGTTGCATTTAAATGCCTTAGAAGGGAAGTATGATGTGATTCAAAATATTATCTGTTTAAAGTATATGGCTTTTCTTTTACTATTTAAATTTCTTTTTCAAATAAGCTGTGTGGTTATCTGTACTCCTTAAATCTTCTTTAAATTCTCCTGTATTTACTTTATCAATTCTTTATTTAGAGAATTGTTTTGTGGGGGGCATAACTTCTCTAGACAGGCCTTAGGTATTTTCCTATTTTTACTGCTAGTCATTATTTAGTCTGTTTGCAGAAAATAAATGCAAGAAAACTTTATAAAATATAACCCAAAGGATGAACTATAGTGCAGCATTCAATGTCTACCATAGTTAAAGTTTTTATGAATTTTATAAATTGTTATATCACATTAATCATAGAAGAATGTTTATCAGTTTTTATAACCATATTGTGAATATATACATAATATGTACTGGTAGTTTTAAAAATTACTATGATTTTTTATAGCCATAAGCTCAAAGGGGTCTTAAAAAATCAAAAAGTTGTCCAAAATCCTATAAGAAATCACTCAGAGCAAACATTCAAAATCATAACCTTACATAGTTCACTTTGCAAATCACAGTACCCAATTTAAGTATTCTTAGATTTAAAGTGAACTGCAATAGTCATTGACTATATCTAATTTTTTAAATTCTCTTCTTAAGTGAGCAACTTGAGTTTGGCAGAGACAAATAATAATGTACTTGTCTTTCAAAAATTTGATGATGGAGTCTTAATTTTTTTCAACAAACATTTTTGAAGTTTCACTTTGTCAAGCACTGTTTTAAGAGTTGGATAACACACAGATAATTGAATCAGTTTTCCTGCCTCTAAGGGCTTACTTGTATCATAAGAAGTGATAATCAAATACTTGTGGTATAACGATTGTTTTTTTTAAACTAGAAATATAATTTTCTCCTTTAATGTTTACTTTCTCTTGCCAGACACTAGATTTTCTTGAATAAACTAAAGTTTTAGTTGCAATAAATACCTGTATTGAGTGCCTTTATCCATTGGAGAAAGTTATTCACCTGTACCATTGGATTACATACCTTGTTTCAGTTCTGGGAGGAGATACCCAAGATAACAAATATCCAAATCGTAGTTTATTTACACCATTATCTGGAAGGTAAAGAATATATTTATTTACACCATTTTCCAGAAGGTATTTATGTAGTAAACTCTGAAAATCATGAGGTTTATTTTATTTTTTCTTTGTTTTTCGAAAATTATATTTGTGTTAGTTCATAGATCAGCCTGCCTTAAGCCAAATGACAGCATTAAGAAACAGTACGCCGAAGAAGGTAACATTGGCAAAGTTAGAATGACCTTACTGGTTAAACCTTGATTATGGTTTGGAACTTTCCCTCAGGAAAATGGCAAAAAACAAATAAGCAAACAGTAAAACTGCTCTTGTGAGATCCTTTAATCCGATCAATTCCTTACTCTGCAAGGGCTGCAGTGTACTTAAAGCATGTCTTCAGGAGAAATAAGGCGGGCAGTGGGTAGCTGCTCCCAACTCTAATGCTGATTTCCCTTACTGTATGTTTGCTTGTTTAGTGATAAATCAAAATGAAAGGGAATATCCACCAAGTATAAATTGTCATTTAGAAAATCTTCTAACTGGGCTGGCTACTCTAGCTTAGCAGAACAGACCCTTGTGTGTTACTAAACAGCTACTTTGCCCTTTCTTCAAACGGTGGGTTTTAGCGTCTCCTAGCATCTGTTTCTTTGCTTTCTATAACCAAGATAAGCATATTAACCACATTATCTGCCTCTGGAATACTCCCAAATGCAGAATTCTGTGTTTTTAATCTTCTACTTCAAACACAATAATTTAAAACCCTTATGTGTATTCACTATTTTCTGTGTCTATGGAAATTAACTGGGGCTTAAGTATAATGTATTATTTATATTGCTCCTAGAACTTAAGCCCTCTGTTCTTTAGAGTATTGTAATTTATAAAATTATCTTCTTCCAATGTCATATGACAAATGGGTCAATATTATACTTCTGCTAAATTTATTAATATGAAATATGAATCAAGACAATAAAAAGACTTGAGATTTGTGAGAACCAATGTGGAAGTGGAATGCCTAAATCTTTCACTCTAAAGTTTTTTGTCTACCAGATTTTGAGTTGGGTATTTGTTTTTTATGAGTAACTTAGTGATTGTGAAAGGTTATAAAAAATGAACACATCTAAGAACAATAATTAACAATGATGTGATTTGATTTGATTTTGGAGGGTGGGGTGTAGAACATGGGATGAATTATTTATGGCAAGTGAACTCTGGATTTAGTTCCTGTTTGTCCGAGCAGCAAAGGCAGTAGGGACAATATTTAATAGTATTTAATAATATAGATTTCTTTGTTGAGCAATGGGAACAGCCCAAGTAGGTTTTGAGAGAAAACACATTCTTTAAATTCAAGTCTAGGTAACACCTAGCCTGTGCTTTCCAATGTAAGATTATCATAATGAACAATGTTTTCAAATGTGATTTTCTAAAATATATGGAACCATTCTTTAAAAGGCCATGTCATACAGTAAACCTTTCTAGATAAACCCAGGGATATGAAACTAAATGATAACATAAGGCCTTTCTATAAACAACTAAATAATATCATGCAGGTGTTTTAATTGTCATGCTCTAAATTAATACAAGTGAAGTATCTAGAAACACTATTCTCCAAAGAGGATGGCATAGTTGATAAATCTCTTAGACTTTCTCTTTCAGATAGCAAATATTTGGACAGAGATTTTTTTTTTTCTCTTTTAAATTTGCATATGGGCAGGAGGCACCAGGGATCGAACTCCAGACCTCCAGCACGGCAGGTCGGAGCTCTGCCTGCTGAGCCACGGCAGCCGCCCTGGACAGAGATTTTGACAAGTGCCAAAATTTTTCTAGAATTTTATCCTATAAAATAATTAAAATTGCAATATCTATATTTTAGTACTCTTTTTTGGGGGGGAGAGATGCATAGGCAGGCTTTGGGAATCAAACCCAGCTCTTTGCATGGCAGTTGAGAATTCTGCCACTGAGCCACCATTGCATCACCCAATATTTTGGCACTTTTTCAATTTTATCAAAACTTTCACTTACATCATCTCATTTTATCCTAACAAAACCTGATTACAGACATTGCTTTTTCCCTTTTTCAACTAAAGAAGCTGAGGCCATTAGAGGAAAAGTGGATTGCCTAAGATCATGCGGTTAATTTATTCAGTTGACATTAAGTATACATTAACTTATTTAAAAAAATTGTGAACACCGTGTGTGAGGGATACAGTCATAAATAATAAGGCAGATGTGGTCTCCATTCCAATAAATCCATTCCATAATGTCCAATAAGACATTAAAATTGTTTCATGTCTTATTCCTGGCCCTCCACAAAAGTCTCTTTTTGACTAGGTTATCCGACCTCCATCTCAGGATCAGTACAACTCCCATATCTGGGCTAAGCCCAATCTTCTACAGAAGAGAACTAAAATACAGCACCAAGTAAAATTGGTCTGTAATTTTTATCCAAAATCTGATAAATGCCTATCTTTTTCTTTATTGGTAATAGCTAGTCTTGTTTTTCATATATTTCACATCATTATAAGTTTGAAAACAAAGTTTTAAGATAGATTGCTTTTGTTAAAGTGTTAGGTCTGTCACTTACCAACTGTGCAAAGCATGGAATTTTTAATGATCTTCTCAAGATTAAGTGTTCTCAAGTATAAAAATTGTGTGTTAATAATAGTTACCTGAAAAGATTTTTGTGAACATCAAATTAAATGTTATATATAAAACCTTTAATACAGCAGATGCTCCCCACAGGAGTGAAAGTATTAATTATTACCTAGTACATAAATGTTAACAAATAACAAATATAATGTAATAAACATTAACAATTGTTAATACCATTTTGTTTCTTTAAATTGAGAGCAAACACATATGTATCTCAAAAGAAATGTTTCAATCCAAAATGAAGAGATGAGAGTTTTATTACTTTTATTATCTATAATCAGGTGATCAATTTATTTTAGATGGCACGCTATCTGAAGGTGTCTATCAACATAAATTAGCTATAAATACTCTCTCAAATGGCAGACTGAATTAACATTTAAGGTTGATGATTTTTCAGTGAAGTGCACTTAAGTGTTGAAGAATATCTGCCCCCAAATTTTTAGTTTTAATGGAATTGACATGAAAATTTGTCTCTGATAGTAATCAGGTAACATCTACAGCTACATTTAAAGCCCACATTTGGTTTTTATTAATTAAATGTCATCAGCATAAAGAGGTATCCATGCCTTTCTACATACTACATAAGGAGTTACTTGTGGTCCTTTAGCAATTATGTCAGCATATGCAGATGTAACTTATAAAGAGAGACTAAGGAATCACCCAGTTCTGTCACACTATCTTAAAACATAATGTCTCAAGGACCTCTTTCTCACTCTGAATCTCAGTAGTATTATTGTACTGTATTTAAAGAATAATTGCAATCTTACCAAGACCATAAAGCTTAACCGAATAAATATGAACAAATGTCTCTAATAATAGTATCAGCTTTCTCATTGAGAGGAGACAGTGTGTGGTGGTTATCTTAGTACAGGTCCTGTTAAAATTTGTTTGCAACAAATAACGACTCAATAAACTTGCTTAAAAATAACTTGCTAAGTAAAATAATATTTTAATTGATATACATTAAAATGGCTCTATGATTTATTATAATGTGCCAGGTATTATCTTTTGGTACACCACCCCACACCAAGCCTCCAGCCCCAGGGAGATGATAGAATTTCTATAATTACTTATCTCTGAATAATATTTCCTTTTCACGTTATTCCTCTAGCAATAGAAACAGTAAGGGAATCTGTAATTATTAAAATCTAAATAAAGCCTCCTCCCAGTCTTTGCTTCTCAAACTCTTCCTCTACTTTGTAATCAATTCCTTATAATAAATTCTTCTCTGTTTGACTACCTAGAGTAGTTTCTGTGCTTTTGACTGGACAGTGACAGATGCACTGTTGCGATCAGTGGGTGTCATCCATCGTGATAAAGTCTATTTCTACCAAATTAAGAATATTGGTTGTAGATGTGAATTTAAATGAATTCAATCTTCTTAGTTTACAAAATAATCCTTCAAGGTAGGCCACAGTGGCTCAGCAAGCAGAGTTCTCGCCTGCCATGCCAGAGACCCAGGTTCAATTCCTGATGCGTGCCCATGCAAATAATAACAATAATAATAAATTCTTCAAACATTTTATTTGATTTTCACAATACTTGAAAGGCAGGTAAAATAAGTGATATTATTTTCATTTTACAAATACAGAAATATATTAATATGGAGCTCAAAAGATTAATTAGTCTGCTTATGATCATTCACCTAATTCATTTTTGGAATAATATGATATCAGGTAGTGCTCTTCATTGTAAGCAACTAACACTCTTGATGTTTTAACATTTTTAAAAAATAGTATATTAAACGAATATTAAATAAGTCATAGAATTATTTGAAGACTCAAGCATATGGCTTGGGAAATAAGCAGGAGTAAAGAGAGGCCAGGTAGCCAATTCGCTAAGCACATGGATACCAAGGTCATGCTACCTGGATTTGAATCCCATTTCTGCCACTTAGTTTGGAGCAAAACCGCCTATCTTTTCTGATTCCTGGTTACTTCATCTGTGATGGTATAAAAACAGTGCTTACATCACAGAATTTTCATAAAGTTTAAATGGGTTTAGTCTGTGCAAAGTGTCTAGATAAATGTTGAGGCAACAGTGAAGATTCAATAAATGTTAAAATTAATAAATGAAAAATTTGCCTGTCTGAAGATAACAACTATTCTACCTCCTGTATATTGGTTTCTACACTCTCCACGACCACACGTTGGATGTTGCCACTCACCCCAGAGCCACTTCTCCCACTGGGAACAACATGTGGCTTTCCAGTCAATGACCAGGCTGACTTCCCAAGTGCCCTTGCTTCTTTGCACCACTACACCTTGATACCAAGCCCTGATTACTGATGACAGGTCAAATTTTCATGCTTCAAATGTCATAAAGGTATTCCTCAAGTTCTCTAATTGGAGGTAAGCAACCAAGACCCACAGATTAGAGAATTCCCCAACATAAGAAGGAGATTCAGATGATGGGAAGAAAATTAGAAAGAAAGAGAGAAAAGAAGAAAGGAAGAGAGATGAAAGAGAGAAAGAAAGAAAGAAAGAAAGAAAGAAAGAAAGAAAGAAAGAAAGAAAGAAAGAAAGAAAGAAAGAAAGAAAGAAAGAAAGAAAGAAAG